>JBBPCX010000147.1:16329609-16365822 GCA_037974365.1 Hydrocynus forskahlii | reverse complement strand
GATGTACCTTTCGGTTTGTCTTCATGCTGTTTGGAATTTGTGTGTGTGTGTGTGTGGTGTATGATGGTTTGTGTCGCTGTGTGTCTAAGCACAGATCCTCAGAAATATATGTATTTGAAGGTACTGCATTTATTTTCGATGTAAGGATTTTCACTGCTAGGACATATATTGCACCTGTGTTTTTGAATATGAGTATTTTCAGTGCTAAAATATAAATCTACATTGTGTATATGTGGAAAAATATGTACATATGGGAAACATATGTACATATGTACATTGCTCAGCGCAAACCTTAAATAACCATACTGATAGTGTGCATTTTTATGTCAAACCCTAGTCTCAGATTATGACATCTTGGTAGTACTCTCGGACTATCCATGCCGGGACATCAGTGAGCCAATCTTTAAGATAGGAGAGAAACTAAGGGGTCTGTCTGAGTAAGTATGAGCTCATGAAAATGTCTGTAAAGTGACAACTTTCACAGGCCAGAGATCAGTTTTGCTTATTTTATTTGCGGATTTGTGATGTGCAGGGAAGGCTGCTGGTGGAGAGTTCGCTCTCTTCAGACAGGAAGTGAGAACTATATCCCAAATAATCATGTGGCAAAGGTCTATCATGGGTGAGTCATATGCAAATCAGCTGCCAAATGATCATATACCACAACAAGGTGTGCCACTTGGCAAAAACGTAGCCCATGAGAATTAATTTTATTTAGTAATGAATTTTGGGACATATCATTCAGAAATGACTAATAATGATTAAGTAACAGCTATGAAAGCAGCATGGAAGTTGTTTTTTATTAAGAGGAGTAGAAATGTGAGAATACATACAGGGGCTGTGAGTTTAACAGTTTAAATTGTATGCAAAATATGGATTTAAAAATAAAAAAGATAGACAGATGCGGTGCCTATATCATAAGCGTGTCTTTGGTTATGTGGTTTTTCAAGATGGCTGTTCGAGGGAGTGGTAAGGCAAAAAGCGGAAGAGCTGCTATGCTTACCCGGCAATGCAACTGGTTCTTTTCTCATCAGGGAGAGTCCGACCCAACGAGGTGAGGGCGCTAATGACACTGCTGTTACTGTGAGGTCAATACTGTTAGTAAGATGTGAAACAGTATTGACCTCACAGTATTGACCTCACATCTTACTAACAGTATTGACCTCACAGTAACAGCAGTGTCATTACTGTTAGTAAGATGTGAAACAGATCTTGTATGGAAAGCAACTGAACCATGAGCCTATAAGTGGCAATGCTAACAACTGATGCCTCCTGCAGGTGTGTATTCTCTGTCTGTGAGACACAGAATCATTAAGCACTATAAGATCTTCCGCATGGCCAACAGCTGGTACTACATCTCCCCTCGCCTCACCTTCCAGTGTCTGGAGGACATGGTCAACCACTACTCAGGTGAGAACCACACACTGTCAGGCCAAGACCAGTGAAATGCAATAGACAGAGAATAAAGGTTACAAGCAACTATTTATTTTATATACTTCACGAAACACCAGCAAGTTTGAGGACACCTTAGCTTGTTTTTAAATTTTGTTTTTTTTTTACATTTTTGCTAAATTGTTTAAAAAAGTATATAATCATAAAGGTATGTGAACAAAATGAAACTGATCTGTAAAAGTAATCTTTGAAGACCGTTTGCCAGGAATTATGGGCCGAGATTAAACCACACTGCCGTGAAAAGCTAATTACTTCTTTCCACAGGCAACTCAGAACTGTAGTTCTTCACAGACTTCTACAGTTTTTCATTTGTGATGTCTGAATACAAAGAGGCCCTTGATAGACTTGCAGTTGCGAAACCCTCAATAAACATTTATTGGGATTCGAGTAAAAAGATTGGCTAGACCCTTATCTTTTTTTGTTGTTTCCTCTCTTTTATCTTCCTTATCATTAGTCTGAGGGAAATCTTGCATAGTGCACCGGTCACCCGGGAAGAATAATTATGGAGTTCAACTTTTCACTTGCTTATTACTGAACCAACTGGACTAACGGGAATGTTTTAGGTTTTGGGTTAGCTATGGTTCTGTAGTTTTTCTTATTCTAACATAGTTTAATAATGTCCTTCACCTTCAGCTTGACCATAATCAACTATTTGTTCTGTGAAATGTTCTCAACGTGAAAATAAAACATGCAAATAAAGACTCAGGCCATGCATTTTAAATAGCATTGATGTTATTCAACGGCTGGATGGGCAGCTGGGTGGGCAGCTCAATGGCATAGTGGTAGTTGGCCCTGCAGTCAGAGGGTTGGGGTTCGAATTGCTGAGGTACCCTTGGTCAAGGTACTGTCCCCACACACCACTCCCTGGGTGCCTCGCTGGCAGCAGCCCACTGCTTCACTTGGTGAAGAGAAGAAAGCCACTATAATGCATCGGTCACAACTCATGAGAATAATCAAATTTGCATCGATGAGCTTCACGTGCGCTTTATGAGTTTAGAAATATGTGCATTGTTATATATTAGAATATCGTACATAAAATACTAAAATTAATGTTTTTTGATTGCCCTCTTCAGATAGCTCGGATGGCATCTGCTGTGTTCTTACAGCCCCATGTTTGTCTCTTAGTCATCCTGCTCCGACCCCACAAGCGCCCCCTGTGGTGATGCGTCGTAACTTTGACTGGAGGAGAGTCAACAGGTGGGTGCTCGAAATTTTCTTTGACCCATGTTTATCCAAAAACTGTGGACTGGCCCAGACCAGTAATAATCCTGAAAGTAAACAACTAAAGAATAAGCCTGGATCTTAGATGGGTTAGATTAAGCTTTAAAAGGGGTAGGAATAATATATTTTTAATATATTTTTAAGGCCAATTTAACTTGCACAATGCACAATGTTGAGTACTGAATAGTGACAGATTTGGCTAAGCAAAGTCTTCATTGTTGCTCTCAATATTATTAGTCTTCATTCCAGTCCCGCTGATTAAATTAACATTTCTGATGTAATACTGTGTGGAAGTGGTGCATGACACAGACAAAATACCGTAGTAATGTAATTTCATTGCTTTATTCTGTATTGTGATTGTAATGTGTCTTGCAAGATTTTAAGCTTTAAACTTTAAATACACTGAAAGCAAACTTTTGGTAAAAGACTGACTGGCATTAATGTGTACCAAAATGGATGGATGGATATTAACATGACATCCTTAAAAACATCTTATATTGTGCATGTTTGTAATATAGCCAGTTATTTAGACACTGTCCAGAGATAACCATGCATTTTCCTTTTTTCAGTTTAAATGTTTTTATTCATTGGAATATAGCATCTGCTCTTTACTTTGTGTAAAGCTTTAAAGGGGACATATTATGCAAAACTCACTTTTTTTAAAAACAAGTAGTGATAGGTGTAGGGGCTATACAAAATATGTTCATGAAATTCTTTGCACAAAATCACGTTCACATAAAGAGATCTCACCAGCTTTATTCTTCACAGTTTTGGTCACTTTCAAAATGAGCCATTTCACAAGCTAGTTCATACTTAACTGCGACAGAAACACAAAAGTCATTATTTGAAAGTACTTATATCTTTCTCATCTGCTGATTTATCACGGACAATAGGTACAGATCCCCCCACGACGCTGAAGCTAGCATCTTATTCACAGCTCCTTATTCGAATTTTCCATTACACCTTAAATAATCTGATGACTTGTCACGGACAGTAGGTACAGATCCCCCACGACGCTGAAGCTAGCTTCTTTTTCACAGCTCCTTATTCAAATTTTCCATTCCACCTTAAATACTTAAGGTGGAACTTTTTAAGTTGGAACGAAACCGACTGTTGCTGGGACATGGCCTTCGAAAATGAGACGGAGCCACGCAGTTCTTCGGTTTGCTTTGGCTGGGAGAAAGTGTAGGGATTTGTGTAGTTCTTTGCAGCCAACAACACAACCCTTCATGTGTGACTTGCCTTTGCCTGTAGACGTAGCGCTCGACTTATCCGAGCTCGTAAAACTAGCAGACAAAATGGCGAATCTTCAACTAATCTAGAGGGTGGGGTCTCGACAGATGAGGGGTTCTATGCAAATTGGCCCAGTGAGACGTCATGCTGGGCCCTCCATCCAAACGGCTCATTTTGAGAGGGCCTGAAACTGTGAAGAATAAACCTGGTGAGATCTCTTTATGTGAGAGTGAGTTTGTGCACAGAACTTCATGAACACGTATTGTATAGACCATAGACCTACTATAACTAAAGTGAGTTTTGCATGTCTCCCCTTTAATGACAAATGAACTAATAGAATTACTTCAAAATGACTTGAAATATAATCTCTTTACATTAACTTAATCAAAAGAAAAGAATACTTTTGCCTTCTCAAGGTAAAGTTCCATTTTTGAGATATATGTTTTTCTCTGGACAGAGACAATATAATTCTGTGGAAGTGCTGCATGACACAGACAAAATACATTAATGTAATTTTATTGCTTTATTCTATATTATGATTGTAATGTGCCTTGCAAGATTTTAAGTTATAAAGTTTAAATACACTGAACGTAAACCTTTAGTATAAGACTGACCTGCATTAATGTGTATCAAAATGGATGCATGTTGGATATTGTAGACATCTGTTAAATCAGTGCCACAACAGTTGATCTCACAATAATGAATAACAAATGATTTTGCAGGCATACTGTGTTGCAGTACTTGACATGAGTTGCTAATTGATGCTCTGCTATTCCTTGAACAGGTCCCACCTGGTGAACCCCACTGACCAGAGTGCTGCGGACAACAGACACAGCAGTGTGAGCTATGGGGTGAGGAGCAGCATCGCAGCCTATCTTTCAGTGGGTGAAATAAAGGACCAATCCCCAAAATTCCTTCGCAGCAAGAAGAGCAAGTCTGTCTATGTGATGTCTGACACCAGAAATATGGAAACAGAAGACGACAATTAGAGCAGACAGTTCAGGTTTACTAACTGATAAAAATGTGGCATGTGGCACATACGGGTAGAGAACGGACATAATTATGTATAAACTTTGCATAGAAACACCAGAATGTGCCAAATATGCTGGCATTAGAGGGAACTTGAGTGTTACTACTGATGTGAATACAAATGTATAAAACAAACACATATACACATACATTTACACACATGCATATTTTCAGATCAGTAATGAGGCTTCTCCATACTTCTCAGAGGCACTTTATTCACAACTGTATAGATGAGAAGCAGGAAGCTGAGAGGCTGTTCATTTATAAATACTACGTTTCTCCAAAGTCTGAGGTTTGAAATAATACATGAAACTAGAGTTTCTTTTTTCTTTTGGACGCGGTAAAACGAAGAGCTCAGCTATTTTCCTGAAAGTATTTAGCGCGCTCCTCACACAGGGACTAAAAGTTTTGTGCTGAACTACAGTGGAGGAGCACATCGTGACTCCGTCCGGGCAAACATCCGCACAAACAGCGTGCTGGCCGCTCCTTGGCTCACCTCGACTATTTGTTCCGCACTGCTGTTTTGATGAAATGTGTCTTCAGCTTTATGCTCACCAAATGGGACATTTGTTTGTGTCAAACATCCATCTGAGATCACTTAAGCAGTACTTCAAGCCGAGCTGAAATACCTTTCATCTGAATCAGCTTTATTATATCTTAATGGACACATGATTCATTCTCCCTCTGAATGAGACTTGCATTTCACACCAAACCATGATTTACATCTTAACAAGTTAATTATGCAGAAACTCTAAAAGAATAGTAGAATCCCCCTTTGATGTGACTTCCTTGCATTAAGGCTCATGCACAAACAAGCAGTTACCTTGATTATAATGTTGTCTAAGCCTATTTTTTGGGCCAGAAGATTCACTTCTTTACTGTAACTCCAAGTACTCAGGAACAAGGTCTTCAAATCGGCATTCTACTACAAGTGTTTTAAAGAATGAGTAAGTTTGGTGAGCTTCTGAATGCTTAGAGTTTGATGGTGCAGGTGCATTGGTACCTTCAGTCAGTGAAAACTGTAGCAAGGTTTCACACTCTGCTGCTTCAATTAGTGGTGTTACGTAAGTTTTTAGGTACACTTTTGCTTTTTCAGTTCTAAAGAGCCAGTTAAATGAGTCAAATAAACACGATCAATACATATTTGCAGGGCACTGTATTCTGCTTTTCAACAGAATGAACTATGGAGCTGTACTATTATTATAACTTGTCACCTATTGAAAGGTCTCATTTTCCACACTGTGAGTTCATAAATACATACTCATTTTAGCATATATCTATTAAAAGAATGGCTCAGCAAAAAAAAAAAATCTTATTTACACATTTTTTATCTACTCCGGATGTAGTTGCTGTGGTTACTTGTTGATGTGGTTTAGGACACACTATGACTCACTGCAAGCTATATAAAGATACAAATATTCACTAAGTACTCAAACATTGCAGATAGCCATTTTAGACACCATCCGTTTTTACAAATCACCTCAGACTCCTTTGTGAACACCACCCCTGGTGTTGCCTTAAATGGCTGCCTGTAGTGCTAAGTTAATGTTTAAGTTAATTTTTAAGTTAAATTATATACATCTGGGGGAATAAAATGAATTATTCCCTCAATATTCACTCTGTGAGACACACATATCTTTGAATGTGCATTTGAACCACAGATTGACCAAAACATCCGTGAGGCTGCATGTGACATGCTGATCACAGGAGGGCCACATTGAAATGAAACCAACCCAATTCTGCAATGCAGATGTGCAGGGAAAGCTCTTCATTTAAACGGCCAATGAACACACATCCACAAGGTTTGACAAGGAGAGCGGAAGGAAAATGGTTCAACAGTAACAAACTGGATATCCTCACAGGACAGTGCGTGCTATCTCACCTTCTTAGGTCTCAGAACAGGCACCTCAAGTTGGCCTGGAAATAGTTTAGATAGGATCAGTTTGTTGACTTCTGCAGCGCTTGCCTGAGACCTGGGGCCAGATGTACGAAAGTGCCTTACGACATAAAATCTTCTCACATGTGCTTTTTTTGTATGCTTAACTTCGCACTTTAATTATTATTCTTCAAAACAGTTATCTGTAGAATTTCTTTCTGAGTGTTTCACTGGTTAGTTCCAAGGGAGCAGATATACATAGTGTTAAGGACTGCCAGTATGAGTGTACACGTAAACACATTGTTCACAAACTGCCCATGTACCTTTTCACCATCCAGTGACTATATCTACTAGGGGGCAGGCCAAAGACAAAGCATCACAAGAATACCTTAATTGATTACTACGCCTGATTTAGCACAACAGGGTTAACAATCAACATGAACAGATGATGAGACCATGGCTTGAAACGTAAAGTCAAATTAAGTCAGGTATATGTTATTTCTCATTTAAACCACAGACACAGTACACATGAAACGACATTTCTCCAGGACCGTGGTGCAACATAAAAAACAAAAGCAGAAAAACCACAGGGCCGTAAAAGACGTAACAAGGTCTGGCAGTATTCTGAGTCTGTAAGGCACTCATGTCCGAATCGAATAGCCTCAAATGCAATTTGGTTGTAGTTACCATCATCACACTATTGCCTTTTAAGGCCCTGACCTATGAGACAGTATGAACAACAAGGCACTGAGACAGCTGTCCTCAGTTTCAGACACAGCCTGTATTCATTTATTACAGTTTACTGTGCATGCGCACCACTCTCATGCATGCAAACCTTGTATTGTGTTTTAGGATGCTGCCAGATCTGTACATCTTTTTACAATACTGCACCACACAAGACTGGTAAAACTGGTTGTATATCACTGTAAGCAGTGCTTCATGCAGAAATCACGTATGTGTATATCTGTTTATCATTAAGGTAATGCCAATTTTCTGCAGGCACTAATAGTGGTCTCGTTCCTTTTCCAAGTTCAGTGTTACTTAGTGTTGAGTTTCTTTCTATCTGTCTGTGTGTAAAAACATTCATGTTAGACCACAGGAAGACGAGAGGGATACACACAAGATCTATTCAATTCTGCTAAGTATTTGGTAACAGGAGAGAAAAATCTCAAATAGCTCCCTATTATGGTGTGCTGCAGAAGTAATAAAACCATGGCTTCAAAGCAGAAATAATGGTCTGATCTATTCAACACATAATCCAGTGTTTATCTGTAGAAGTAATTTCATTGTTGTAGTGTTCATATGGGCTATGAATGCTAACATGCACAAAGTAAACCCATTTAGGGAGATAACCAGCCTTGTTTTCACTGATAAACGAGAAGTGTCAGCTGTGCAAAAACAAAAGAAATTGTAATCAGAGAACATGTTTCTGTTCACTTTCTGCCGTACCAATGCAAATTTCCCACTTGTGGGTCTAATAAAGGTTTATCTTATCCTATCTTAACTATTTTGTTACTGCAACTGCTGAAAAAGTGGTTCCGGCTTGTTCTGATAAATGTTATGTCCCCAACACATGTGTGACAGTGACGAACATGCGCAGTAAAGGAGGCAGAAGTCGCAGATCTCCAATTTAAACGGATGCTGGGTGTGCGGGGGATGGCTTACCACATTTTGATGAGCTTCAGGCACGAGCAAATTCGGCAAAAAAGTGTCACAGTCAGAGTCAATGTAAAAATGTATCTTAGTATACAACAGGCCATAAACCACAGTATCACAGGCCACGTGACAGTTCACCACACAGCATGCTTCAGCAAATACCTGCAGCCTTCTAAAGAGGATATTAGAGAATATGCTTTGAGAATTCAATGTCTCAGTGTTTGTTATATATATATATATATACATACATATATATATATATATATATATATATATATATATTTCATTTTGGAAAGCTTTTGTGAGTGAGGCTCCTGATACACTAGTGCTACAGAGGATGCGGAACTACACCCTCAGGCCTAGTTCTCCTCAGAAAGGAGTTTAAAAAACATTCTTATTCTTTCTGAACACATTTTTAAGATCTACTTAGTGCTACAGCAGATCCCAGAAGCAAGAAAATCAACAAAGAAGCAATATGTGACGAATTAGGTTTTGCGTGCCTAGACTCCGAAAACATACATCAATCTTCTCATCCTTTCTGAATAAAAGACTATATCTAAGGTAATCTGGTGTGTATGATCTACCCAGAGGCCCAGCTCAATAACAGCGGCAGCTGTCCAAATCCTCTGCCACGTCAGCTCACAACGGGCTCCGGGATGTCATGAACAAAAACTTAACACGTAGTAGATTCTTGTTGAAGCTCTCTATACAGAGTGCGCGACATATTTATCACACTCATGTCTGCAGATACATTGAGAACAGCCGTACCTGCATTCTGTTGTTCCTTAGATTCAGTGCAACTGCAGGGTAGTATTTTGGAAGCAATTACAAATCAGCACAAAATGGCATACTAGGTAGGTGTGGCTGCATATTTTGAGCAGTCACACCTACAATCAGTGGCACATTTTTTGAGAAGCAGTCTGAGAATTATATAGTTTTCTCAGTTGTGTGATGGCTTCTCCTGGCTTTAGTAAGAGATACTTTTAACATCCTGTGAAATGTCATAATGAACGAACTAATAAAGTCCAAAATTATTTGAAATAATTTACATTTTAAATATTATTGTTTTCCTCTCCTATAAAGGAGCTGTTTTGGAGGTTGTGTTCCAACTGTGAAGATATGCTGGACATTAAATCAGTAAAAAAGACAAGTTTTACACATTTTGATCATAAATCATACTGGAGAGTTGATCACAACGACACAGTTGCGGTATCAAGCAAATGCTCAGTGCTATTGTTGTAATAATAGGTGGCCTTTGGGTGAATTGTGTTTCCCACGTGAATGCCTGAATTGAGACCCATGGCACACACACGTAATATGGATATAAGCAGAGTAATAATTTCCGTAAATGGCACATCTCATCCTTTCCCACATGGAAAGAGGCCCAGAAAGAATGTTTAAATGAACCTCCGTTGTGGCATGATCTAATTGTCTCGACATTTTGATTACGCTTAAACTGCTTGCAGGCTTTCCTTCACTTAATGTGTGACAATAAACTTTATGACTATTCAACACTCACTGCACAACACAGTTGAAGAGGGGCAAAATTAAACCAGAGGGCAGAGAATGTGCTGTCATTAATTCAGGCAATTGTTTAGGGGTATTTTTGGGCATAAAATTGAGTATTTCTAGGAATACATTTTGGTATTTTAGGCCAAATTGACCATATTTTATTCCTGTAATATGCATGAGAACTGATTTATGTGTATATCTTACTATGTTCAACAGAGGGTTTAACAGGGAAAAAAATAAGGTTCTAAAAGGCATCTTGGAAATACACGATTTCCAGAAGCTAGTCAGGATGGACAGGGAAAGTATTTTCAGGAGCAGATTGGAACAGCCTGACCTGACAAGGGCCTTTGAACACTATTAGTCACAAGTGTGAGTTATAGTCTGAACCTCCTGGGCCTGAAATGAGGAGGAACTTAGAAATTGAATATTTTGAAACTTTTTCTCTCTTGCCATGAAGCAGCTGTGTTCCAGATGTGTTCCAATAAATACAAATTATAAATAAGAAACAAGCATGTGGCTAGTGCTTGACTAAGACTGCACTTATTTCATTTTTTAAAATGAAAAGCAAGATCCATAAGTCCTGAACCCCTCAAAAAATATGTAAAATCTGGCCAACCTTCTTTTAGCTTTTAGAAAGAATGTCTATTACTCATCTGATTGTTTTTAATACATGTAAAGGGTGAATAATTCCGTGGCCGTTTCACTCTACATCTATGGGTTTCAGCCTGAGGGTCATGACTCCCCCAGCAGGCCGCGGTGGGACTGCTAGGGGACTGCTGGTTGTCTTTTTATGGGAAAACGTAAAATATGTAGATATTTAGCACAGTTTTATGTATGATAAATATTATTGTGATTCTTCACAATAATAAAACATCATATCCAGGTTGAGCTTGTTGACTGGTTTGGTAACATGTATATGTCAGTGTATTTTCAGTGTGAGGTCTTTTTGGTCATATGGAGGATCCTGAAAAACAAACACTAGCTTTTGCTCCTTTGGGAAAATGCAAAATCAATCTGGAGAAAAAGTAAAAAAACAGCTTCTGTTTCTGTTTCAGGCGACATGCATCTACCCAGTGTGATTAACTGCTTGGTATCTTCCTCCTTCTGAGATCGGAAGTCATGCTTTGTTTCAAACCACAGAGAAACAATGAGTGGGAACTTAAGGCTAGAACAGAGCTTCTCAATAAGGCCACGTATGCAGTGCGAGCAGCAGCCTCTCTCCGGCTTTTATGAGCTCCAGGTGCGACTCTGGCAGAGCTGATGCTCTCTCGTCTCCTCTCTCAATCATCTGAGATTTGGCCCACACTGCTCTGCTCAATCTGTCAAAGCGGAGCTCCTGTCTTAGACTCCACAGGGATATGATACAGCTCTAAAGCTCAGTCACAAGCCTATGTATTGGACTGACTCTGTCACAGTGGATTAGGGGCATGCATTAAAGAAGAACGGCTCCTTATGCCTCGCTGCCATTAGTGCCTTATTTGAAGGAAAGCTTGAAAAGATTGTGTCAGGCATTGCACAAGTATGTCACAGTAGCTAAGTTCTTACATGGTGAATGACAGCTCAGTACCATGAACACTGTTTGTGTAACAGCATGGCATTGATTAATCTTGTCTCATGAAGTCTGTCTGATTCCCCACAGGGTAGACACTTCTAGAACCGCACAGAGAAGTGCTTTCAGGAACAATGAACAAAGGCTTTTTAAAGAGGGGAAACTCTGCACCCGCTTGACACATTAGCAGCCGTAAAAATAGGCATCTCCAGCATACTGCGTATTTCCTGTTTATAGGTCATTTTAGATAGGCTTGAGTTGGCCTGCTTAGAAGAAGTGAAGTTACACTCAGTTGGCACAGCGCTAACCAGGCATGGTCTTTGAAACTATACCAATATTGCCATTGGATTTATGGAACATGTATGATGACTTGGTCCCACTCCATTGATGAATGGGGTACAGCAGAACTTGTAAAAAGTAAATCCATTTTAGTTTTTAAATATTATCTGGTACATAATTGGTGCAGATTTCCCTTGCATCTTATCAAATCGGTTCTCCACCCATAGCCTGTGGTTGGGATTTGGCAGTGACTAAACCAGGAGAAGAAACACCCACATGCATTTTTATTTGGCTATTTATTCATTTTGTTTATCCATTTTTTCTGAGGTAACTTCATTGAAACTGTTTTGTTGACCTCACTGAGATGCTGTATAAAAGTGTAATATTTTTAAGAAAGGAATTCTAAAGTAGCACTGACAAAAATCTATGCAGAAATTTAATTTTAAATTTTCTTCCCAGTCCAGTCACATCATTAAGCAGCACTAAGAACCATTTGAAACCTATACAACCTGAGAGAACCATGAGTGGCTGGAGTTGGTTTCTACACATAAATGTTAGTTAAGCTATACTATAGCACTCCCAATTAACTCCTCTGATGTCTTTTTGGATCTAGTTCAAGTTTTATCAAAGTAGACTAGAGTCTATTTTTTACCCAGAAAAATGATCCTTTTTGGGATTTTTTTACTTGGCATACTTTAAGTGATTTACTCTCTCTCACACATTTTTGAGCTTTATTATTTTATTTTATATCAGAGGATCCAAAAAGAAACAGTCCCTCAACTTTTCTTCTTATGCAAATGTACACTGGACATACTAAGAATTTTCACTGTAGTTCTAGACAGACCTGAGGAGTATATTGACCTGAGATATTTTCCTTTTTTTGTAGCAAGACTTGAGTCATTCCTTTGTGAATGTAGAACTTTTTTTACTTTAGAATCTGATTAGAGGTTTTGTACAATGTACCAGGACGGCTGAGGTACCCTTGAGTAAGGTGCCGTCCCCACACAGTGCTCCACTGTGTTCCTGGCTACCCACTGCTTCACTTGGTGAATGGGTTAAAGGCAGAGCAAGAATTTCGTGCTGTTCACACTGTGTGCTGTGGTGTGTGCACGTAAGACAAATGGTCACTTAACACTTTACTATAGTACAATACTGAAGTCTTTGAACATGTGTGATCTGAGCCTCTCATCGCTGCTCTCATTCTCCATGAATGCCTAAGCATCACAGGCTAAATGACTGTGGAAAGGCATGCCATGCTCACCACTGAGGTGTGATGCTGCATTTGCCAACAAACATATGAAAACTTTTCTTGAAAAATGTACCCAGAACTGTGAGACAATAAACTATAAATCCCATTCCTTCGATGGAGAAATGAAGTGTCCAGGCAACTTTCCACACAAACCTTTGAGTCACCCTTCTCTGGTTGGCAATGTTTCCACAAACCAGTGGAGTAAAAAACAAAAATGCCCAGGATTACAAGAATCAGCAGAAAAAAAGACCAGCATGAGGTGCAGAAAGATGGCAGAGCAAATTTACAACAAAATATAATTTTACCATTTGGCATGGCATCTGAGAGTTATATAATGTTCTCACATTTCCGTGCAATACTTTTCTTTCCACAGAATTCCCAGTTTTCCCATGAAATCTTGTTCAAGTAGGAAAATATTCAGGAAGATATTACTGGCAAAATGTGATCAGGATGCAGCCATCCATGGTAAAATTACTGTTTTCTGCCACCCATTCTTTGGACCACACATATCTCTGCCTGTACTGAAAATGTCTAAACAAATACTGCCAGTACAATTCAGATACTGCCTTCTAAGTATGTTAATTAGTAGTATAGCAAAGAAGTAGTGGCATTGCAAGGAATTACATACAGACAGAATGTTGGAACAACTTAGGATGAGTAATGAGTAATAGACAGCAGTGACTCTGGTACGTTTATGGTGCATTTATTTGCGCTGAGAAAGCCTGGATTTAACTCAGTATGACAGGGATGTAATGACTCAGCATATATATCCTATGTGTTTGAGCTGAGTCAAAGAAAATGGAGAAAAAATAAGACTAGAAACGTATTGTTTGGTTGAGGGAAACAAGATATGGCCTGCTGCTCTTAGTGACACGAGATGAAGCACATATACACTAAAGACCAATGGACAGTGACTGCATGTGTTAAAAATGTTAGAAAAGACAATGCTTTTCCCGGTTTTCTCTTGTTCTCAACACAATACTACTAACACTCGGAAGGTAGAGGCCTCCTCTGAGTTTCGGGACAGGCCACCGCATCTTTTTTAAGTGTCACTAATTCAACGGCATGAGGCAGATTATGCCTAACTAGCCATGGATGGACTCATGATAGAACAAACACTTAGCTGTACAGCTAACCACTGACACTGAACTGAAAGCAAAATTTATAGGGGTCTCTGGGAAAAAAGCTCAAATACTTCAATAAATTAAACACAGACTCCTCCACAACCCAAAAGGCCAAGCACTGCTAAGAATGGCAAATGAGTGACTGCATCAGAGCCATTCCAGTTTTCTATCAGCACTGAAAACAGCTGTCTCCAAACTGATAAGGCCCTAACTGGGCTGAACTATCTGCTTTCGCTCTCTTCTCATTCAACCCTGTCTCTGAATGGAAACTTCCTATCATCATGGGATCATGGTGGCTCCTATCACATTACAGAAAACATTGTGATTTACATTCACTGACTGTTTTGGCAGTAGTGGGAGTGTGATTGCTTTAACTCTGCAGCATGCAGTTATCTAAGGCCAATGAAGCTAATTTGTTTGGTCATCACATTACATTATGTGCTGTATTATGCTGCAAAGGCCTTTTATGTGCAGAGTGTAAATAAAAAGTAAATAAAAAGTCTCTTATCACGTATATGATGGACTATGTTACCCGCCACAAATGATTTCACATTCACATGATCTCTGGATGACAGACCGTGGAAAGGCTGTGCACAGGCATGCAAACTGCACCACTAAATTGCAATGTTGCACTGGTCAACAAATCTGTAATAAAAACTTTGTTTTGGAAATACATTCAAATCAGCCAGCCACCTCGCCGTTTACTTAGAAAAGTCCGTCCTTGATGAGGCATCCAGACCAGTTTCCACTCAAACTTTTGGCACTGAAATCCTGCTGCTTTGCATCCAATAGTCTGTTCAGTAAGGTTCTATTGCTCCCTCTCTCAGCCACAAACCACGTAGCTTTATGAGTTCAGCTCTAATGGATCTGCGTCTCTGAAGTCAAACTACCCGTCTGTAAGTGCTAGAGTTGACCGTCAGCTGACCTACAAGATTAATGATTCGATCTGTGTGAACCTCAAACATTCAGTAACCCCCTGACTTACACAGTTGATCAAACTCATAAAACAAAATCAAATGATAAACTGCTACGTTTTGCTGATTTTTTTAAAGTCCCTCCAAGAGACACATAAGAGTTATGTAAGACCTTTCCTTTGGACAAAATGGTAGTCAACAGTAAGGAAAACTTTTATTGATAACATCTCACTTATTGCCAGAACAAGGGCCCCAACGTAAATGTGGAATAGACTGACATCTAGTGGCATTACTAGACACTGAAGACTTCTTGTATCTATGATGAGTCCTGGGAAATTACTAATATGTTTTCTGTTTCGGTATTTTGTGAAACACTCTTACTGATGCACTCACCACTCACTAACTCACCATTTGGATGTGCCATCACATGTAAGGTACACAAGTGGAAATTCAAAGCACAAGGGTTCACCTTCTGTAAGATCAGACTCATTGAGTTTAGCCAAGCCAACTTTACAATGCAAAAGAGTTTTTGAGAGGCATGTTAAAATGAGTTCTGGGTGGGAATACTTGAAACAATGTCTGAAATAAAAGATTAGTTGGCATTTTCAGAAAAACACTGTTGTCCTACTGAATGTGAGACATTCAGTATATTAATGATAATGATAAGAATGAACATAATCATATGGATTCCAACATTTTGGCATCTGTGCACTAAATACTCAACAGACAAGATCAGCCAAAATATCAGGCAGCTCTACAAGTTGATGTGCATTTGAGGTATACGTTATAGGGGACCAGCAGATGGAGCTAGATCTTTAACCTGCTTGTGGCACTTTGCTTATCTGGATAATTTCCTATCAACTGGTACGTCTAAAACACTATTGGTATTCCATAGCTGACAACAAAAGGGTTTTGATGAGCAAAAAATAATGGCATCAAAGAGCTATGGGCCAATAATGTTTGACAGCAGCTGCATGAGTCGAACTATTTTCTGACATCGGGAAGCTTGTTTTGTGCGTCAGATAAAATATTCCTCTGAGATTTGCAACAGCTGTCATTATAAGCTGGTTCTAGTTAGGAACCAATCATAAAAAATACACTGATACAAAGAGCTTCAAAGCTCATATAATCTCTTTAGCCTTTTCACATGACCCTGCATGAAATGTAGCAAGTCCTAGAAGCCTCTTAGACAGAAAAACCTATCACCTATCAAATCTCTGATATGAATCAGTTATGTTTATACTGTCCATTCTCATGCTGACCGCAGCTGGGCTGCCAGATCGTGGCTGCACCAAACAGCACCTGCAGACAGCTTTTGAGAATTTCGAGAATTTTCATGTCCAATCGGCCATTGAAAGGATTGCGAGGAAAAATCTGCTGTTGTGTCTGAGCCTTCAAGACGAGATGATTAATGGCAAGGCAGGCCTGAAGCAGAATTTTATGGTTATATCCATTTAAGGAAAAAAAGAGTAATGGCATAAACATCCTCGGACTCTTAGAACAGGGAATAAAAACTAGTGCAGAAAGGAAACATAAAGGAGAGCAAAGCTTAAACAGGAGCATACATTTGAAAGAACATTAAAAATCAATAGTGAAAACAATCAGGTGTACATTACATTACAGGCATAAGGAATTTCTGTCAGAACATTTTTAGTCATGTGCTGCATTGTTTGGTGCATTTTTTGCTTTGGTTGAGATATTCCTTTAATATGTCCTCTCTGAATGCTTAGAACGTAACTTAACAAAATAAATGTCATTTCTGTGAGCACTGATAATGGCTCTGTGCACTTGCTGGCATTCCTTGGGCGCATTTCCACACTCGCAATGGAGGTTATAGGCTTGTCCAGCAGAGTGTGAGGCCTTTTACAGTGTGGTGTGATAAATGCTTGGTGTGTTCCCTGCTCATTCCCTGTGCTTAAAAAAGCACAGAGGCCTCCAGCAACACTGTCAAGCACACAGGCATCAGCCAGCTATCCTTCTCTGGATTTATCTACACCCATTCACTCTCAGGCAGCCACAGGATTTCTCCTGCCTCAGAAACAATAACCTAATTATCTTCACTGCCCAGACAAATGGGTTAGTTGGTGCTGATGATTACCAGAAATGAGAGGTCAAATTCCACACACACACACACACACGCACGGAAAGGAGAGTACGAGGACATTGTGGTCCCGTCATGCATACGCACGCACACCCTCTCCTTCCACTCAAGTGAAGCTAAACTGTCATACTGTGAGAAACAGAGGAAGTGTTAATTAGTCTGCATATGCTTGATGTTTGTGAGCGTGATTGATTTTGTGTGTGTGTGTGTGTGTGTGTGTGTGTGTGTGTGTGTGTGTGTCTGTGTCCGTGTACCTATGTGTACAAGATTTAAACAATTATGTGCTACTGAAGGTAAAAAATCTGCATGATCTGATAGGGCTGTCCTTTGGCATGACCAGGAATAAAAGCACATTTAAAGGTAAATCCCACAATTCTTTATAAGTCAATTAAGATATAAATAAGATCACAATAGAAAGTATGATGTGAAAAGCACTGTTCTAGATAAACTCTAGAGTCAGAATTGTAGCAGTCATGATAAGAACAAGACATCCCTACTACCTCTATGGGCTCTTTTCCAAAAGGTTATTACATGAAATGGTTTGTTAAAAAAAACCTTTTCTCAGATTTACCTATGTTTGACCATTACATAGAAAATCTCAGGAGACATCTGTTGGTTTACTAGTCATTCTTACAGTAAATATAATGATCATATTTGGATAGACATCATAACCCCCAGTTTCCATCACTATACCACTGTAAAGAAATCTAGAATTAGATGTATCTAATTGTGTTTACTGTTTTGTTTACTGTTCGGTGAGCTCCCCTTTACTGCACTTACCTGAGTTGTAGAGACCATGCACACACCTGCAGTGACCAACAGCAAATACAAATGAATCACGACTTCCAACCTCTTAATGGTGGTTGTGAATCAAATTTTAAAAAGTCAGTCCCTGCACAAGGCCCAGTCAATACTACTGAATGTTAATGGAATCCAAGGAAGATGGTTTATGGCCACATTTGTCTGATAAAGTAATTCAATAAATTCAATAAATCTAAAATCATTCACTGATGAGAATGAACACAGTGTTCTGAACTCTAGGTTTCACCTCAGCGCCAGTCTTAGTATCACAATACTAAAATGTACCATTAAGCCTACCTGACAAGTGATCAGTAACTGAAAAGAGATTTGGCCCAGGATGAACTTGAGTAATACACTTTAGATCAGACTTCTCGGTAAAGTGCGTATCCTATAAATCTGTTCCTCGTTCTGCGGGAAACGAATGTGCTTATTCCACACTTTTTCGTATGCTAACTCTCGCTATTTATGAGCTTTACATTGTGCACGTGGCCTGCCCTCCTGGAGCTGAGCAACCAAGGGAAACTCAGGGAGGGCAAAACACTGTCAGCATTTCTAAAAAAATGAACAATCTGTTGGAAAGCTGTTCCACGTACCCTCTATATATTTAAATTGCTACAGCCATGTGCAAAAACGTGATCCCTGCTGTGCCTGGCAGCTGTAAAAAAGCTGTAAGCAAAATCTCGGAGGCAAAGTGGAAAAGTCCTTTGAGTAGCTCAAAAACAAAACTACTTAATGAGAAAAATACAGCAGGTGTCAACTGTAAACTTACATGGTCAGCATTATGATCATATGATGATTTCTCTGGAAGGTACTGGATGATTTCTTTCGGTGGGATTTGGTGAAAAAATAGCTATTAAAGCCTTTTATGGTCAGATCAGATTTCTCTTGGTCTGCTGGAAAGGGCTTTAAACACAATTGGAGGAAATATCTGATATTAATGTGAGCTGTCTAAGCAGAGCGGTAAACCTCATTTCTTGTGCTGGATAGATACCAACCCCAGTCAAATCCCAGCAGCCTGATGTGGCTCCATGGCTGACTTTACTTGGCCACGGCTTCAGCCGCTCTGCTCAGGGGAAGTGTTCCCATGTCACCTGATACTCGTGACTCAGAGGAAACTCACCCCCCCCCCAAGCAGACAGTTTTACTGTGGGCACACTGCAACTACGCTGCGCAAACATGTCACTTGTCGCAGGATTGTTGTCTCTGGCCACCAGTCTGCCAGGAAATGGTGGAGGGTTATCAACTTTACCAGTTCGTCCGATTTAGTGAATGCTAAGAAAGAAATTTTCCACCAAGAACAATCTGCACTTGAAAGACTATCAGAGGATATCACACACCCAGGATCCTATCAACACCTGCCAGTCTTAAGAGAAATAGGACATCTGACGTCACAGCAGAGGCCTGCTTTTGCTGTAAGAGTATAGTATTTGCAAAAAAAACACAAAGGTCACAAAGTGTGAGTCTTCATTAGGTGAGACTTTGATTAGCTGACCATTGTTTAATTGTAAAATCTTTTGCAAACAAACTATTTAATGAATAATAATAAAATATATATATAGGCCAAAAACAACATAGACAATGCCACTAAAGACAGTCATATACTCCATGATGTGTGTACACAGGGTACAACTGTGCTGCGAAGTTAAAATCATGCACTGAAGTAACATGGCAGTGTTTTTTGACTTTTGTTTTTTGCTCTAGTCAGATGTGTGTATGACTGTCATACACTCCAGACAGTGAGGAAACCCCACACCTGAACACACACACATAGAGGCACCACCACAAACTTTATATTTGTGTGTAGTTTGTTTAAACAGCAAATATGAAATACAAATGCACTTTCCTATTGTGTGGATATATTGCTAATATTCTATTTTCTCTTTCTGTTGCAATGCTGTCATGCCTGTAATGCCTGTCTTGAGGTCAACTGGGGAACTTTTGTTTCTGCTTCAGTCACACTCTTCTTACCTTTGGATCTTCCAGGGGGACAGACAGCAGCAGATGCGAGTGTGGTAAGGTGGGTCATTTGTTTTGCAACACAGCCCATAGAAACCTCCGCCACTGCCCACACACACCAACAAGTGTGTGCGTGCGTGCGTGTGTTACAGTCTGTCCCATGCAGCCTGCCTAGTCTCTGGCTTGCCCGCCTGGCGGTCTCCTCCGTTGTAGTTGGGGAAACTCAGTGGCCAAGACCACTCAGCCGGGGGTCGGCACTGAATAACCGTGGATTAAACACGCGTGATCGGGGCTGCTTGATTACCCTGGCTGACCAAAAGGAGGCTGTGTTTTAGTGAAGCTTCTAGTCAGTCAGTGAGTCAGGTAACGTTAACAAACTTGGGAGGACCCTAACCAGATACAGAGACACACACACATATACACACACACACGCGGGCAGAGAGAAACACACACAGGCAGAGAGAGTGAAAGCAAGGCTGGAATGGCTTCGTCTCCCTGCAGCAGTGCTGGTAGTAACTTTGACTGCGGACTAGAAATCAAAACTCGGTCGGTGGAGCAAACACTCATCCCCCTCGTCTCTCAGGTGAGTGGTCTTAAAGCCTTGGGAAACTTAAACGTGGGGTTTCGCGTGTGTTGTTGGGCACCAGTCCCCCCGGCTCCCCGCCTGCCACTGCTCTGTCGTGGGAAAGAGTGAGAAAAAGTGAGAAAATAAAACCTTACGGTGAGAGTGTAGTTTGCATTTCATGCACCAATTCAATTAATATTTGCAGCTGTGCTTCTTAAACGTGCTTAAATATAATGCGTGAGCGAAAGAAATGCAGGGCAACGCAACGGGAGAACCATCACACGGAAAAGAAACGTAGTGGTCTTTGTAGCAAGCTATGCTATCTGTAACACAGAGCTCTGATTAAGAGCTTCTGCAGGGATCCGGTTTATTAACTGAAAGACCTGCTTGTTTCCATAACGAATCCTATTCCAGCCACTTTACTGCAACCGTTCTATTTCTTGTTGCACTCCTTGTTACAAGTTGCACTCTAACAGTCAAACTTGTTTGCATCTCTGCTCCGCTCTGTGTAATGAGTTCCCAGCAGTAAAAACTTAAATGTTATGCTGGGATATCCAGGAGCTCCTAGGAGACATGCATGCATGTGACTGGTCCAGAAAAAACAAAAGCTTCTTTACACTAAAATGTGTGTTTTGTACTGTAACGAACCCATTTAGTGTTTCTTTTGCTGGCAAAACAGTATGTCCTAGGAACATTCCGCTAGTCATGTGCAATAGTCTTATCATGTGAATTTCACTACTTATGTCAATATTACTACTGATACAATATTACTACTATAGACCTCTGATCTCTATTATGTGCAGTTACGTACTCCTAACCATCTGTGTTGTTAGAATTCACTTAATTGTAAGTCACTTATCTATAGTATCCATACCCAGCATTTGTGTATTTAGGGTGTTGTATTTCATATTGAGTTTTTTTCTACAGATTTTTATTGGATTTATTTAGACGTTGTATTTTGTATTCTTGTCACTGTGTCTCTGTGTGTCTTTGCAATCATAACATAGGCAATTTCCTCCAGGATCAATAATGTTTTCTGATTCTGAGTTAAGTGTAAACAAGGCATCCTTATTGCCACTCCTTGTCTGACTGTTGCATTATATTAATAGACAAGCTGCAGGCCAGTGCTGTACTGCATATAAACTTTCATTCTCATACTAAATCCGCTTGTGGGCTGCTTCGGACGGTGATTTAAGATGACTACTGATATGCAGTGACTGAAACGGTCATCTGTGGGAGGCCGCAAAGACCATGACCACCACTGATGGTAATGAGGCTGAAAGGTCAATGATAGGAGCGTTGCTTATGGTCCATTCAGTGTCCCCCCTAGAGAAGCAAGGCCCTTTCAGAGGCATGTAGAGCTCACACAATAGGTGGCCAAGGCATCCCAATCATAACCCTCCCCCTTTCTACTGGTCTGTTTCATGGAGCTTATTTCAAGGTCTTCAATGAGGAGAGCTAAAAATGTCACAACTAAAGCAGTAATCATAGTGTATGAGGAAATACTGACCGACACATCATGTTTATCCTTGTTATGTATCTATAGCATGTAGGCAGTAGAGTACTGAAGCAGCAGTAAACAGCAGATGTGGTTGTTTGTGCAGAAAAGACAGTCTTTTCAAATCTGCTGAATAAGAAACATCTATGGTTTTATTATAGCCTATGAACTAAACAACTGTCTTTTTTTAATAATTAAAGTTTTTTCCTCAGCCAATGGCTTCGTACATGACATGCCATGTAGCAAATGTCTATCAAAAGTAGTGATTTCATTCTATGCAATGAACATATTGGAGCAAATACTCTGTGAAGAGGCAAGTGAGGGTCAGGGTTCAGTGGAGATGTTTGTCCTCTGTAGCTGTGGGAGGGAGCTACACTGATAAACAGGGAGGAAATGAAGTGAGAAAAGGCACTATGAAATGTGTTTGTTGACTTGTTGGGAGGGATGTGGCGCTGCACTTCAACACAGGCTGGCGCTGATCTTTTCTCCCCGTGTTATCTTTCTCACTCCCACAGCTGTGTAATAACTGAACCTTTAGTCTCCAAGACCTTGATGAACCTGTCTGCCTGCCTGTCTGCTTCAGCATCACATCTGTACCAGAGTAGGACAGGGTATTGAAATCTCCTTCAGTTACACAAGGTGTGCCACCAAAAGGTTTCATGTTGTTTGACACCAAATTTCCAGAACCTAAGTAATCGTTTTTTTCAGCGTCAGTGTGCATACTTGTTACAAAAACTAGGCTGGCGATTGGCTGATGACCATGTTATTACAAGTCTGTGGAACAAATAGAGGTATTAACACAAATAGCAGGATGAACACTCACTATTGAAATACTTCAGTGCCGGTAAAGCTGTAAATATGAGCGAGGAACTAAAAGTATGTTATGCAGTTCTTTTGTAAAACTGGTTTGTTTTATTGAAGTTATGTTCAGATATAGGTATGTAGTGTATGTTTTTTTATGTGTATGTCTTTATTTCTTCTTCTTCTTTTTCATTTTTTTGTACTCATACTCAAATGCATCTATGATATTGGTGTCAGTTCTGCCCTGAGAATCCTCCATTACCCAAATAATATGGTCAGTGTTTGTTCTACAGTTGTTACTTTCCAGTGATGGATGGATTAGAGGGCAGCAGATAAATGGTAATTGGCAATTGATGAGCTGCAGCCAGTAATTCTTACAAAGTGCACCTTAATGGTAGGTGTAACCTATAAAATGACACACTCGGTATGAGGTAGATGGACAAAATAAACTTGGTAGTAGTTCTGTGTGATTTAATATTATTGATTAGCTTTCTGGTGTTCAGATCCCTTAGACTATGCATTATTTATGTTCAGACACTAGCCATCACTTGGAAATAAATCTCAACACTGACCTGAAATTTGTATGTTTTGGTCAGTGTGTGGTGTTTGTGTTTGAGACTTTCAGTCTGTAATGACTTCATAGTAAAACTAAAAAGGCCTGGCCCATATGATAATGTGTGTCGATCACTGTGTGTGTGTGTGTGTGTGTGTGTGTGTGTGTGTGTGTGTGTGTGTGTGTGTGTGTGCACGTGCATCTGTACATGTGTATGTGTGGTGTGGTTTTGGATCTTAAGCCAGGACAGGAATTGCCAAAGTTCTTCCCGGGTCTTTGATGTGATCAGTCAGATTTTAAATTCTAGTGACAAGAATGGCTTGTTATTACATATTTGTGCTGGCTCTGTCATTTTTTCTGCCAGACTAAGCACCACTTTTTTTCCAAAAAAAGATTTGCAGCTATAATTGGTCTGAAAATCCTTTCTCTGTCTTACTTTGTTACTTTGAGTCTTCTGCTTTTGTGAGTTCCGTGCCTCCTGTGCTTCCGTAAATTGAACCATTAAAAGGTTGTGAAAGTGTGGGAGCTTTGCATGTTCAGTGAAGCACACAGTCTGACAGAAAAATATCAAAAATTAGACATGCAAAATCGCCACAATCCAGAAAAGGAGAACTCTTTGCGAAGTGAACAAAAGCATTTTCCATAGGATCATTGTGCACTTTTGGCACTTGTTAGTAAATACAGAATATCCACTTTCTCTGATGCTAAGAAAATTAGTGTGGTAGAAATATCTCAGCATGATTACGGTGATGAATAGCCGGAGTGCAGGAAGGATAAACAGCATGCCTCCTGTGGCGATGGTGATGATGAAGATAGATAGATCTCAGCTCTGCGTTAGCCACAAGGGATTACCTAACCAAATATCTTCTGGTACTATAACAATGGCACTGTCATATATGGTGTGGGGTGTGAGGTATGTGTGTGTGCGCTTTTCTGTGTGTGCTTGCCTCTCCTCCATTATGTTTGCTTAACCAGTGGAGGTATGAAGGGCAAAGCTAAAGCTGATAAAATCTACAACCATCCAGGACCATGTTAGCTGCATTATACATGAAGCTAACACCGCTAAAGACTCAGAGACAAAGAGGGATATTGTATAATGAGCCATGAAGTGGTAATCAGGCATTGAGTAATGTCTCCCATGTCCCCCTGAGACAGTGGATTTGCATAGCAGACCATAAGTAACGTCATAAATGTGTGTGTGTGTGAATATTATAGATTAGCTTTCAGAATATTGAACCTCTCACTGCCTTGTTTATGTTTCCACACAAATGTAGGAGATCCATTTTTCTTATCTAATACAGTCATTGCCTGTTAACAACATGTTATTAAGCAGTTAGATTTGTGTCCTCTCCTTTATGTTTTCTTTTGTTTCAGTGGCTGGCAAGACAACAGTTATCACTTTGTGTCTCTGTTAAAGGCCATAAAAAGGCTACTTAGAGATGTTGATCTGTTTTTTCCTCCTTTGTAATTCACAGTCTAGTGAGGATTCATTTCCTATTGCAGTTAATTAATTGAAAAGTTTTTTACACTCTGTTTAGATTTTTTGCATCATTTGGTAGATGTTTGTGTGGTCGAGGTTGCTGTGGGAAAACAAGTGGAGGAGATAGAGGAGGTAAAATGGGAGGGGGATTGTTGTCTGTCTGTTTTTTGTAAAAGCATAGACCATGTAAAATGAAAGAGGCAGAAATGTTAGCTGAAAAATCAAGCAATAAATATAATCAATGTGCAATACATATCTACATCAGGCGCCCCCAGCGAGTGGCAGCTGCTCATTGCTGAGCTTCTTCTTTATTTTCCTACTCTTATTCTATTTAGTTTCTTATTTAATTCTTGTTACTAAAATAAATTATTTGTATAGTGTACTTTTTATACTGTACTGTTGTGTGGCATAGATTTGTTCTAATGTTTTTGCTGCTCTTACCTTTGTACTGTCCACTTTCTGCTGTGACAATGCAAATTTCCCACTTGTGCAACTAATAAAGGTTTATCTTATCTTATCTAAAATTATTTTCCACTTATCTCAGACATATTTGAGACTGATGTGGCTAATAAGCACTAGAAGTCTGCGAAGGGCCACTATCGGTATTCTAAGCTTCCAAGGTCTTCCAACTCATCTGAGAGTTTAGGGGTTCTTCTTTAGCGATCTCTTTGGGCACCCCTTTCAACACATTTTCAAAAACGCATACAGCACATTTTCACATAAGCGCAGACTCCTGTTATCCCTTTTTCCTTTCTTTATTTTTTCACTAGTAACTTTTCTTTGAGGGAACCTTTCAGTTTGCCCAGTCCGGGTCTGCCAGTCTGTTCCCTCCATTTTCCTTTTTCCGCCTCTTCTCGGGCTTAAGAGGCTTCCTGTTAAACCACCACCCGAATTCGTGCATGGGGGTGTAACAGGCAACACCACAGCGGTGTGAGTTTGAGTCCCACTCTTGGCAAGTTTTTCAATTCTGGCTCGCACTATAAGTTCGAACCCTGTTTGTGACAGATCTTTACTTCCACTGCCCATGGCCTGTTTTTAACTGTCCTTGGCCTCTGCACATAGGATCTTTATTTTGTTTCAAAGTCAGTAGACACTAAAGGTGTTTCGATAATTCTTTTTAATGGTCATTGCCACAGATTCTAGTGCTGAGGTGCTATGTGCAAACAGACCCTTTTGTCTTAAAGGTCTCAGCTATGCTGTGAACTTTTGTTCTTTTTTTATATCTCATTGTAAGTCATTCTTTGTCCTAAACCACGTTGACAGTTCTAATGGGTTGCGAAAAGTTTTGGGGATGTATGTACAAAAACGTTTGAAGTGACTTTTGACGTCTAGTGTAATATTAACCTTGCAGCTCCAGCTCTGATCTAAAAAACAAATATAAGAAACCAAACATGTCTTGGCTGCTTGACTATATTTGAAGTAAGTGGAAATCAATGAATCCAGCAAAATCAATGTGGTGTAAGATGCATTTTTGGGAACTTCCTTCTGCCCAGCATTTTCAGCAGTTTATCTATCACCAGATTATTCTTGATTCGGCATGGCTGTTCCTCTGGCTCTCATGAAAACAAACAAACAAACAAAAAAAATCTATTGTGTCCACTGTAGAGGTTCTCTAAGCATTATGAATCCTGGCCTTGAGGGCATGACTTTCCTGCTTTACAATTCAGTAGACTCGATTGGGGTGGGGTAACTTGTTGCTCTCCCATCTTGGCATGTCTCCAGGCTGTATTTATGTTACATGGGCCTGTGATCTGTCATCAGGCAGGATGAGATCTTAATCAGTGCTGTAGTATGATGACACGTTCTCTCGCCTGTTTCAGGGCCCCAATCACTGCAAAAGCCTGAAAGAGAGAGGGAGGATCCCTTTGGACAGGTCCATATGCTATCTCATTGCTACCAGTGATCTGAGGGCTCCAGGGTAATACCAGGGGACTATGAAGTTGTCAGCTCAGGGGACAAGTGAACAGCGCTTAGTGGGTCCTGTGGTTTTCCTCTCAGGCTGACCACCTGAATTAGTTCGCTGACATTTCAGTTCAGTGCCGTTTACCTAACAAGAAGCTAACAAGACAGAATTATAATGAGTTCATTTTCTGCCTTTCTTTCTCCTCCATGAATGGACAGGCATGCAGAACATTTATTTGTATCGTTCTGCAGTGTACTTTGGCACAGGGACAGTGCTTGGCTGCAGTTGCTGGGCTTGTGGAATGTAAGGAGCTTGTGACGAATACCCCACTTACCTAAACAGTAATTACAAAAGCCTTATTCTTCTCCTGCCAACCAAGCAGAGAGAAACGTATTGGGGCTGAGGCATCTCCTCCCTGGACACCAACAGATACCGGCAAGCGATGGGTGTGTTGCAGTAGTGTTACGTGATGTTTTTATAACTAACCTCTTTACTCTCCCCCTTTTTCTCTCACACAGCTGACTGGGCCTCTCTGAATTCTTGGTGGGGTTTAATTGTATCTGGGCATCACTTGTCCTTCTCCCAGAACAGGGAGCCTCCAGTGATGGCTGCTGTAAATAAATCACCTGACAGAAGACGTAGACTTAGAACTTTTTGTGATTTTCCACCTCCTAAGATACTCGAGTTCCAAATTTGCTTCATTAAAACCACATCCTTTTGAAAGCATAGCCTGGAGCGATACACTGAAAATGTGAAAAGAGTCTGAACACCAGACATGAAAGGTGCCATTTTGAAAAGGTATGTTAAAAGACGTTAATTGGTTCCTTGGAATACTGTTTGAAACAATGACAGAGTCCTGATGATTAATGATGATCCCTGAAGATAATGGATGTCTTTCCTGAGTTTTAGAGCAACCATGTTGTCATGGTGGAATCTTTGGCCCCCACATCGTAATAAGACAATAATTGCAAAGAAAACAAAATATGACAACTCCTTAAACACTAAAAGATTAAGTAACAACACACTAACCACAAGCCACAGAACACCAGAGTTAAATTAAACATTTCTAAAACCCAGGTTTTATCAACTTGACATTGTGAACGTGAAACGTGAAAACCTGAAAAATGCTATTATGGCTGTCACTGTTGATTATATTAGTGATTGAGTGATCAAGTGATTGTTTTGACCATCAAATGAGAAATTATACACATGTAATTCTGTAACAACACTTTTACTTCATTAACTTTATAAACATATGTACATTTGTGAGGTCCTGCTGGTGTGGGTGCAATGTAATTACCAAACCAAGCATTGAGACAGTGAAGTTGAATGTATTTTTTTAACCAAATAATCAGTTTTAATCAAGTGATACTGACAGCTTATGCTTTATGCTTATGACAAGAGATGATTTAAACATAATTTAATCTGTTGAGTCATTAACAAGGCAATAGCTGATTGTTAATCTGCCAGGAAAGAGTAGTTAAGGAGATTGTGCTAACCAAAAAGAGACATACACAGGATAAGCTTTAGATGTTGCAGTGATTTACTATCATTTACTAGCATACGAGTGATTTACTACTAGTATTTTTAGAGCACATTTTATTGTTGCCATTTTGACACGGCAAAACAGCATGCTTTGAATGAATAGTTTGTGATGCACAAAAACCTATGTATTTAAATAAATCTCTGCCTGTTCAGCAGTTTAACCCCGCCAGTTCACATTGAGGTTATAAGGAGTGTTTCTGGATAGAACCTACAGGGCACCAATTTAGAACAAACATTATTTACATACATGAGTCTTATAATCAAAGTGAGGTTGCAGAATAGTCATGTAAAACTGAATAATGACTTTTTGGTATATGAGCTTTAAGAAGTCATATAAGTTGCAGATTAGTTTAATGCTAGTGGGAACAGTCTGTGTGTCAAAATGTGAAGCTGGACTTTGCATTATCTGTTGAAATGCACAGAAACATCATAGAATAAAAATGTCTGTCTCCATTTCAAATGCAGCATTTTTTAAATGTTTCATTTTGGCTAATGCTTTGACTGATGTTAGTGTGTTGATACTTAATGTGTGCCATTGTTTCAGTTTTGTACATTTGTAATTGCTTCCACAAATACCTTTTAAAAACAGTCATTTTTGGCAACGTGATCTGCGTAATTTGTGTAGACCCTTGACATTGCTGAAATGTCTTCTTTCACAGATATTGTTGAATTTTCAATTTGAATTTTCAAAGAGTTAGACATGTCTCAGAAAAGCATAAGAATTTAAGAGGATTGTGTAGGTCTGTTTATATTACTGCATTTGCGAAGGCAGAAGAAAACTGTTCATACTTTACTTTTCTGTGCACCACTGAAATTAAAGGAGGAGAAAGTTGGACAAATATAGAGTGCGCTTCTACAAGACAGTGAGGAACAATGTGCTTTCCCCTTTGATTTTCACAGTCTATGTACCCTTCCTTGGTTCCTGCTTAAGTTAGATCTAAAAGCTGCTCCTTGTGGTAATTAGTTCCATCAATCATGTCAGACTTGGGCCAGCAGGATTAGCTGTGTGCATCCGTCTGCTGGCTAGATAAGCACTGATAATGCATATGCTAATAATGCTAACATTAGCCATCCGCCGAGGAGCTTTGGCTCGTGTGTTGCTGGATTCCCCGTTCCTTCTCATGAATATTGATTAAAGACTCTCAGTCTGGGATCCAGCTCGTTGGCAGGATGCTTTAGACAAAATCTCTCACGCCTGGCTGTCTCCATGCCAATGCCTGGTGAGTTCCTTCTCAGCAGTGGTGGGTTAGACAAGAAGACAGTCTGTCTGCTGTCATCTGCTTTTTAGGTTAACAAAGTCGCATAGGTAGTGAGATTTGGTTGGCTGGGACAGCTGGTTCCACAGATTTAGAGGTTCTTGGTGCCATGGTGACCGGAGTTGGTGACAGCTGGTGTTCATATTGAGAGTTTCAGCGTGGGATTTTTGACTTTGGAACTTATTAAGAGTTATAGCTCAGTTCTCTACAGTGCTACAAAAGACTTGGTCATTTTGCATTGACTATTGCTCACTTGTAACTCACTCAACTACAAATGTGTCTTATAGTCTTGGTGAAAATTGCCCTTGTGTCTGTAAGTAGATTTAAGTTGTTCGAGCTGTTAACGTGTTTAATAAATGCCTGGGAGCGAGAAGGAGAGGGTGGTGGTGGCGGCGGTGTGGTGCATTGTGCTGTTCTGACGATGGTGTGATCACAGCATTCCTTGGCGAGATCACAGCATTCCTTGGCGAGATCAGGTTGCGTGAATGAGGCTACATGTTTATGTGTGGGCAGGGGGCGTCTCCGCTCCAGGGGTGGAGCAGGGAAAGAGGTCACGGGTCAGCCCTTTAGGGCTAAGACCTGGATACACTCTCACTTTGCCCACAATGTGTGACTTATTGCCAAAGCCCCATGGGGTTGAACTTCTAACCACAGCAGTCACAGTCTGTATTTTGCCAGTGAATCATGCTTGAAGTAAAACTTTGATGTAATTGATGACTTTTTAATAGCCCTTTTGGTCTGTTGTTAGTGAGATAGAGTGGAAGGTGAGTGAAGATTGTCTGCGGGTTTTGGTTTGCCTTGGAGAAAAAATACAGTTAAGCTGACACTTTAGCACTTGACATTGCTTAATAAAACAAACAGTTATACATATGGAAAATATTCTGGTAGCTCCATATTTTGCCAAGATCAACTTAACTAGTATTTTTTTCTAAACAAGTAAAACCTTTGACTCTAAAAAAAAAATCTATCATAACGAATGACACATGAATTAACAGGTATGAATTTGAATATTAGTATGGAATTAGAAAAGGCAGCATGGAAAAAGATTAAGAAGATCTTGCCAAAAGTATTACCATAATGTCTTCAGAGGACAGATGTCTTAATGATTGGGCTAAAAGGTCAGTCAGTCAAGCAGACACTTCATTTTGGCTCGGCCTGTGCCTTCAGGTTCCAAGGCAGTGATGAAAAGATAAGGCGATAATTACCGGGATCTGTCTTTCTTTCTTTTAACTTTTTGTTGTGCTCTGTCTCTCCAGCCAGACACACTAGGTGATAAAGATTTTGGAGAAATTATAGAGGGTCGAGTATTGATCTGGACTATCAGCTATGCCCAACCGTTTCAACTAGATAACTCTGGGCTCTGAAATGAAAAATGATGAGGATTCATCGCGTGGATAAATGTGAGACATTCAGGGCCACTGGTACCTAGTTTCCTTTTCAGGGTAATCAGGCAAAAGGTAATCAGAGTTTGGAGTCAGTCAAGTTGAACAACAAAGGACTAGCCAGAGGCAAGGCTGTTAACTTTCAAAGGGAGAGGGGATGTTACACTAAAATTCCTGGCCTTTTAGTTCACTGATTTGGCAAGAAGTAGAGCAGCACATGTCTTAAACATGCTGTTATGCTTTAAAATCAGTGTGGTTTACCTTTACCCTGAGCAAAGTGAAAGCTTCTCAGACAGAATGATTTGTGCAGTGTTTCAGTTTTAGTGACTTTATTTGTTAGGATGAGCGCCCTGTACACCTGCCCAAGAACAGTATTCATCCCTCAAAAGACTGGAGTGAGCTTGATCTAAGACCACACAAATAGCTGCGTTAGGAATTTTCTCATTCGTTTCGAGAATTTTCTTGGCCAGTTAAAACAACCGCCATCTCTTCGTAACAGGATAGTTTCCCAGGGAGAAGGTGGCATGTAAGGCTTTGGAATCGGATAAAACAAACCCACAGCCCACAGGAAAACAAAGGCACAGTGAACAACTCTCCTCAAATGCACATGTGGAGAGTTAAGAGACTGTTTGATGATTGCCTTCAGAGCTGCCTCATATGGTCTGAATGAACGTTGTGCACTCTGATTACAGCAAATGTAAAGAAGAGACAGAAATGACTAAAGAAGGGGCTCATTGTTTGGAACTGTTGGATGTCTCCTGAAAGCCTTGTAATTAGATTCAAGTTTGTAATCTAGAAGTGCCCAGTAAATGGATTTTGAGTGAGGTGAACCATATTTTGTGAAGCCTATAACAATAGTGCTGTTCCGGAAACAAAAGATGACCTGTTATAGTTGTAACTGAAATGGCAGAAATATAATGTAGTGACACTTGATTTTATATGTGTTTATGATACACAACAGGTATCATGTATATTTTCTTTCATCTAAGGTTGTAAAGAACAAAAAAGTCTGAAGTATTTAAAAAACACATGACTACAAATGATTTTGTACTCTACAAATGAAGTGTACTCTGTTTCTGATGGAAAATGTAGTTGGTCAGAATGTTCAGAAGATGTTGTCTGAAGATACTGTGATATCCTCACAAAAACATTTTGAGGCATATCGATATGTTATTTATCACAGTAACATCAAATGTCATCATATTGCACAGCTCCAGGATGGTGCAAGTTCTTATTGAATGTTTAGACAGGACATAGGTGGTGCACGAGGACTTTGTGTTTAAAGAGCCTAAATTGAGTTTAATTTGCTTTCCTCTGCTTCTTCACTTGGTGACACTTGCAGATTTCTGCCTGCCCAAAATAGAGAATTGAAACAGTTAACAAATGTTAATGTATTGCATACTGAAGGCCAGCCACTTGAGCTGTACTCTCTGGACTTGCAGGCGCAAATCGAACCAAGCTCAATAATTAATGGTCAGCATTAATAATGTATGGAACACCAGCTATATAGGCAGTCCGTTATCAATAAGTGAGGAGCTCTGCAGCCGGGATTGTCCATGTATTGCATGCCAAAACAGATCCGTGCATTATATTCAGGGTTTGGAGTATTCCTTATAATAAGAGTCTCAGATGGTCAAACATTAACCTTCGCTGCAATTTTCCAGAGGTTCATTTCTGTACTTCACCACTGGAAGTGATTTGTTCGTGATACCTAAAGCCAAGTCCTGCCGTCATCCACGGAAGTGAGAGGTCAAATTGGAGGTTTCGTTCTCTCTTCACAGCTCATCAGTCAGGGTGGATGATGAAGCATGACAGCCGAAGAGAGTGGGTAAAGCATAACAAGTCCTCAAGGTCCCTCTCCGTTCTGCTTTAACACTCTTAAACAGAGACAGCCTGTGCTCTCCCGCACTCGCTGTAGTGAGTCACCGCTGAACAATCCAGTGCTGCATTATGTTATCTCTCCACAGGAATAGGCTTAGAGATCATTCACAATATGATTTTTCTTCAAGCGTAGCTCCTGTGGGCGCTCATTTGCAGCGTTTCTCTGAGTCTCTTGCCTATAGCTTGCTGGATGATCTGTTATATGCATTTGCTTTTGTTCTGTGAAGTTGCTGGCAAATTCTAATTTTAAAGACCAGACGTCAGTTGTTTATTCATTTCCAAACACGTCATATTTACAACTGAATCAAAGAGAGAATATAGCAGAACAGTATATCAGAAATATGGTCAACTTTGCTAATATTGCTCTCAGTTTAGGAACATGATTTATTTTCAAATGCTACAATGCAGCAAAAACCTTGGGCATTTAGAAATGATCTTTTGTTGTTGCAGAGCTTGCAGTAATATAACCACTACACTGGAGAAAGGAGCAGATTAACACAGAAACATTTTAATGTAATGTTAGTGGTTTTAGTTTGTTAGATGCTGGGGCAAATCTTGCCTGCAAGCCTGCTGCTTGTCTCAGTCAGCTTAGAAACTGAAGTCACACCCTCAAGGCTGGGTAAATGATCAGTCCCAGAGCAGAAACCAGAAGTGAATGATCTAATGTAACTCATTCAGGGGGCAGTAGCCGAAACAACCTGCCCTTTGTGCTTCATCATCTTTAATTTACTGCTTGATTAAGAAAATTCCGGTTTATGCTCCATTAGAACATCAGCCCCCGCCTTAAATCAGAGCCTGTCTTTTATGCAGTATCTTTGCAGTGTGATTTGAAGCTGATGTGACAGCACATTGCTTTTCTGAACTAGTTCCATTTCACTCCTCTGCCATGGTGAAATTGTTTCCACTGTGTGGAACTTCTGTATGTTAAACAGATAGCTATTGGGAAACTTGGGAAATGAAGCCATATTTAGAGACTCAAAGACATCCTCCCAATGCAGCATAGGTATAAAAATATTTTATTTTTCTGAGGTACGATGATGACTGCAACGCAGTACATCTTTCAGGATAATATATTGTAATAATGTAATGTATTGTCACATTGCCCACATCTATTTACTCCCAGTATAGTCTCTTTCATAGTGGCAGAGAACATCCATATAACAGCTAATGTAATGTTACCAAAAATGTGCTGTTTCGGTGCTTAAACTGGGATTACTGTATGCAAAACAGAGTTTAGGACTACACCAGCTAGGCCATCAGACAAATAAAGACTAGAGTTTGCCTGTGAAATACTGTGCTGAAAATATTACTGCCATCAATGCAGCCAGGTGTTTTTGAGAAGGGATGGAATGTTATTTTGAGGCAAATTTGTATTACGAATAAAACAGGTGGTATGAATTGGGGAATTAATTGCTTCAATCACGTTTGAGGCCAAAATAGGCTGAAACAAGAGATGAAAATATGTTTCAAACTTTCATGTAAATTAAAATAACAATTTTATTCCAATAAATTTTGGTCAATTCATCCTGACGTTTTGTTACAGTGTAATCGGCAGTTATGTAGAAAAAAATTAAGAAGGACAAGAATGAAGAGATCTGTGGTGGGCTGGTGCCCTGCCCCGGGTGCGTCCCTGCATCGCACCAGGTGAACACCTGGATAGGCTCTGGGACCTGTGACCCTAGTGAGGATTACGCGGTTACAGAAAATGAATGAATGAACAAAAGAATGAAGATATATTGCAAGGATAATACGCCTGTTTTGATTTAGCACTTGTTCCAGATGACCACGAATCTTTACAGTTGAATTATTCTTAGATCATCTCACAGCTCTTGCTGTGTTCTAATGGATTAGCTAGAGCATTTGATTTAAAGAAAACTTTATGTTGATAAATCCAGACTGCTCCCGAGGAATCCCCTATATATATACACTATAGTGTGTACCAGCTATCATCTTTGTCAAGTTAGATGTTAGAGTGGATATCTGAACTGCAGCCAAGCATGCAGCTTCAGCCAAACTGAGCAAGAGGTTTTGCAGTGTGGTACAGGAAGAGGGGTTGCTGCTGTGTGGATAGGAAAATCAGTGCAAACCTGAACAGCCCTGCAAAGGTGAGACAGCTGTGCTGGGTTGGGATGTGCAATTTTAAAAAGTGCATTACAGTTTACTCCGTTCAGCTAGTATGACAGGTTATTTTAACTCTATTATTTGCTTTATCTTATTGTCTTATTTGCTTTATGCTATCTACAGAACAAGAAGTTATACCATGCAGCAGTGTACACATTTGTCACCTTTGTTTGAAGCATTCTCTGTAGTTCTTAATTGTTTTGTCAATCAAGAAACATATAAAAATGATAATTGTTTTTTTATTATTATTATTATTTTTTGGCTATTCCAGATCTGTCCAGTGAAATTGTTTTTGAGAAGACGTTAATATGACATCTGCATGGAAAAAAATGTATGAAAATGGTCAAATTTTAAGACAATGACACTTCTTTTGCTGAATTTAATATATTGCAAAAAAAGTGGCAGGAATGAAACACTTGTCACCCTTTTAGATGACTTGTGTTTTTTGTAAGATCTCAATGCTTATTTGACTCATTAGACCTTAATCTATGTAAGTGTAAACATAGATTAAGGTCTAAGTGTAAACAACTGGTCAAAGACTGAGCAGAACTGAATGTAAAACAATACCCTCAGTTCACTGTCAAGGACCTAGAAGATTTGGCTGGCATGGGAATAGTGGTGCGCTGCCCCTGTGCAGTATTGTGGTACAAGGCTCATCTACTTTGAAGGGTCATAAGGAACCCTTACTGTGATCTCATCACAAAAGTCAAAAACACCTTGCCAACTGTAAAGTAGGATCCATTAAATTTTGGGGCTGAGTGGCAGCCAGTAGCACAGGGGATGTTGTGGGGATAAAGTGAAGGAAGGCTTCCAGTAAATGTCAAATAATCCAATAAGAAAATGTCCCACAGTCCGTGAAGAAACTGAAAAAAAAAAGTGTCGAGGTATTGCAACAAAATGATCCAAATGTAAGGTTAAGATTTTGTAAATGGTCTTAACCAGCTCCATAATTGCATTTAAGTTAGTTCCATGCAGAAAAATTGTTGCTGTCAGAACAAACCTTGCATCTCCATTTTTGTCTTTTTTTGTTTTGTTTTACATCATTTGAAAATACCTTGAGCCATTGATATTATTTTTTATAAATTTTTATTATTTTACATTAACATCCTTTGAGAAGTATTAATATATATTTTTTCCTGTTGCTGTTACTGTTCTGGAGATACGAGATTTTGTTCCAACAGCGACAATATAGTTAGTATAGTATATACACTGCGTTCCAAATTATTATGCAAATCATATTTTTCTTAGATTTTCCAAATTACCTATATGAATTGCAGTC
>JBBPCX010000147.1:16303288-16329509 GCA_037974365.1 Hydrocynus forskahlii | reverse complement strand
TCAACTGACGAACAAAAAAATTCTTACCTTATCACTCCTAAACACTTTTTGCATAATAATTTGGAACGCAGTGTAGTATAGTAATAGTTTTTTTTAATTCGTGGTGGTTCTAACTTACATTCCCTTAAAAAATCAACAAAATGTAGTATATGACCAAAAGTTCCCAAACACCCACAACTGTCCATGGGATTTGATTTCTTCACTGTCATTATAATTCACATTAAATTGCTTAAGTTTGCGACTGCACAACCATCGGTACATTTCAGGGTAAATGCTTTATGTCCATCTTGCTGTAATTTACCATTCTGCTCCATGTTTAATTATATGCACCTCTTTCAGCAGACAAGGTCAAGTGTAACTGTGTGTGTTTAGCATAGAGGACTCAAGAATTCTCAGTGCCCAGGCATGGTGCTGGCTTTCTAATACTGCCTGCCCCTCGGCATCAGTGATCACGCGCAGAGCTCTGTGAAAGCGGGGTATTGTGCTCAGCTGAATGCACTGAATAAGAGGAGAGTGCTGAGGAGCCGAGGCACAAATGAGTGTGCAACTTTCAAGCAGCCGGCACCAAGTCACCCACCGCTGAGGACACACACAGCCTTCCCACACCGCATACTTAAACAGAGCTTTTCTGACTGATATGATAATGAGTTGACAACTGTGAATGGTCACATCTGATCACAATTGTCGGTTTTGAATGGAGGGCAGAATAAAGAATAAAGTAGAGGCAGTGTAGCGTCCAGCAAATCTTATAGGTTTCTTTGGTTGACCTTTTCCAAACAAACCTACACGTTTTTCTTTTTTCAGTTGTTTTACCATATTTTTTAAGAACTAGGGATCCATGTACACTTAACTTTTTCACTGGCCAAATAATATGTTCAGGAGAGGGAACAAAAGTCTACTCATAATCTAAAATATAGATGTGAGCCGTGGCCTCTTGTGCAATACTGTAAGCCTGAATTTCAGAGGGTTTTTTATTTCAGTTCTAACAGTGGATGGAGAAGTCTCTGCTGTATAAAGAAAAAGTGGGCTCCGGACATCTTGACATCTCTCTTCTGCCGTGTACTCAGCAATTCTAAGAAGCACACAAAGCTTACGAATAATTTGGTATGATTAGCTTGTGGAGGTTTGCGTGGCTCTGCTTCTTTCTCTTTTCCCTCCCCATCCAGTCGTACATCGTTCTGCTGAGGTCCATCTGCATTAAATCACAATGAGCCTGAGCAGCTGGTGGATCAGAGTACAGGATCTCTGCTGGGAAAGCTTGCTGATAAGAGAGACTGCACTACTCTGCCTCCACTGCTACATAAACTCAGGGGCCTTACTGCAAAGTGTGATAAGAGCCAGCTTTTCCCATCACATCTTATCACCCATTGCCTTTCATAATAACACTGCACTACTACTGTGACAGTTCACTGTTTTTTTGGGGGGGGGGTTTTTGGGGGGGGGGCGGTTTCAACCCCCTGAAACTCTTGTGGCTGTAAGTAGTAATTTTGATAACAGGGTGGCAATGTCAATTTATTTGGAATATTCTCAATTTACTAAATCGAATAAATCTTGTAGACATCATCTATGGATCCATTATTTGTTACATTCTGGATAGTCTGCTAAGTAAAACGGTCGAAGAAATTATACTTTTGGAAAGTTTCTGACAGAGAAAGGCATTAAAATGACAACTTGAAAACTGCAGCTCCACATAAACTTCATATTTGGGGCATTAACCTGTCAAACTCACCGACAGACTAATCGCTTAGATTGTGTGCTGCAGCACTGCCTTTATGTTGACCGTGATGCCATTTATACTTTCCATTCCCTCGCTATTAACTAAGCCAGAACTCTTTACAAGTGTATGGAGTTTGGGCATATGTGCTGTGGCTTCATGCCAGGCGGCAGGCCTGCTGTGCCTTGGACATGCATTGTGTTGTAATGAGTGCCCTGGAATGTCTCAGCAAGGCTTTGTTCTTTAATGACCCTCATGCAATCTCACAAACCCCCTGGTTTGATTTAACCCCTGCCTCCAAGGTAATCAGTGTGACAAGTATATGTAGGTGGGTGGGGCAGAGCAGTCCCTGATCAACAGTTGCACTTTTCTAACTGTATGAAGGGCCCAGCTGGAATCTCTGAGGGCTCATTAGCAATTAGTGAGGGAAAACCTTTATCGACTAAGAGGGAAAAACATGTGGTTAAATGGTAGTTAAGGACAAAAGACCTCTGTTTTTTTTTAACAAGTGCCCCACATATGAGCACTAACACAAAAGTCCTCTGGGTAGAATGACTCAAGGATTTGTCAGTTTGCCTCCTGAGGGGAACACTTTCAGTGTTGTGTAGAACTCTTTCCTGGAATAGTTCATTAAGTACTGTAACCCTAAAACTGTTCAGTTTATACTTTTGACAGCAGAGGATATATATAAAGAGTTACATCAGGCCATTACTGATGTATTACTGATTCAGTGTTTAAGTTTATGTCATTGCTGTGATGTTATTAAAGTATGAGTGACAGTTGAGTAAAGATATAATATTTAACTTTGCCTGTTTTCACAACTAGTTTGTTTGCTAGTGTGTACACAGAGTTTTGTGACATACAACTTTTTTATTTAGTTAATTTGGTTTCACATTGCAACAGCTAAAGCACGGCAGATGCACACTGATTGTTCATTGATTGGCCAGAAACTTGCCAAAAAAGCAACCATTGTTTTTTAATGGTCTGTCTCTGTTTAAAAACCAGACCTGCCACCCACATGTAGTCTTGACATAAATGTACGTATTATTCTACTTCCACTTTGTATTTATATAAAGCTGCTTAATTGTAAAATGACCATTTTGTCATATGTGAGCACACCAAAGAACACTGCACAAAATTCTTTCTCTCCTTTTAACCCATTCACCAAGTGAAGCAGTGGGCCGGAACACAGCCCCCAGGGGGCAGTGTGTGGGGACAGTAGCTTATTCAAGGGTATCTCAGAGGTGCCACTAGCAGTCTTGGGATTCGAACCCACAACCTTCTGATCGTGGGGGCAACTCCCTAAACACTAGGCCACCAGCTGCCCCATACATTTAGCATGCATCAATGAAGGGTAAAGGGGCCATTTGGCTGGCGCTCATATCTAGAGTGACTTACAGTCATTAGTTACAGGGACAGTCCCCCTGGAGCAGCTGAGGGTTAAGTGTCTTGCTCAGGGACACACTGGTAGAAAGTGTGGATTTGAACCTGTGACTTTGTGGTCAGAGGGTTCACAGGCAAGTGTTTTTCCACTAGGGTGCTACCACCCCTAATTAATCATAATCAACGTGATAAAAATGTCTCTGTTTTGGCCTCTGCTTCTTTATGATTGAGTACTTTATCAATTTGAATTTCATCAGTCAGGTTGCTGTAGCCTGGCCAGAATTATGTTCTGTGATCCATGTGCCAAAATCAAATGCATTTTTTTTCACTATGTTAATTTATGGCTTACCAGGCATAATTAGTGGCAGCGCATTCTACATGAATGATAAGAGAGTCTCTAAAGAGTGAAATAATCCAGGAGCCAGATTGTGAGCACACTAAAGAGTTGACATGCAAGCATTCTCTGATGAATGCCCTCATTTGGTACATGCCAAAATAAAATCGTAGAATCACCAGCAGCATGTTGAATCCAGGGTGGCTTTGAAGTGAGACTGGTAATATTTGGCACACGAGTTTATTTGTGTATAAATGAGTACGGTTGGAGTGCTCACCACAGTTGAAATGCACTGAACTAAAAAGACATTTTGATTGGTCTTCAAAAACAAGGTGATAGCTCTCATTATCTCACTAATACACTGACCGCTGGCATTGGTTGGAAAAAGATTATAATGAGCACCTTTCCAGCTTCTAGTTTACAATGTGAGCTACTTCCATTAAATATTCTTACAATTGTTTTATTGGTGCAGTGTGGCATGAATGCATTTGCTTTTACATCAGGAGGTCTCTTTGCTTTAGTTTACATCATATTTTTTTTGTATAATTTCATTTATTAAATATAAGACATTCTAAACAATCTTTTAGAAATGTTGATGCCACTTTATACAAATGACACAAATGTCAACAAACATCTTAGAATTTTGCAAATATTGTTTCTTTGTACCACTGATATTGAATTAGGAGTTCTACCAAAGAATGTAAAGATCATGTCAACATGGTCCCAACCCCTACCTTAAAGTTTTAGGAAGCTTAGTGTTGTGGCGGTGTTGAGGCTGTCAGTTACCGTCCAGAAATGTTTGAATATCCTTTTAGTTTCTTAAATGCATATCCCAACGTGGTGCTCATTTTAAAACTGTCTTTAGTGAGTTTTTTTTTCTCCCTGATAAAGTCAAAAAATTTTGTCCACTGTGACCCCAAGCAGACTGAGAATGTACAAAATGCAACCTCTTTAGTGGCCTCACGCTGGAAGATAAGCTCAAGCACTCCACCAAAGTGACTGGCCACTTACAAAGAGCGCTAGTGCCAGAGGGCCGAGGGAAAAGAGAGATGTACTTTACTGCCCATTGACTGTGGGAGACCAGGGGCTCTTGTGTAGCTCATTCTCTAAACCTGGCACGCTCCGCTCTCTGATAGTAATTATCTTTCTTTCTTCAGGCTGGCCTCTGACTTGCACACCTACCTCAATCTAATCTAGACTGTAGAGTGAATATGTCCTACTGTTTAAGTGTGCATTCAGCATCACCTCATTTTCCCCACCACCAGCTCCCCTTGAACAGTCTTATTTTTGCAGCAGACTGCTGGGGGGAGGGGCTCAAGGATAATGAAGTTTTGTTCCTTAAAGACATGGCATGCAGTCATCATGTCACCTCTTGCCAGGGATTTTAATGCAAGTTACAAAATGTCCATCTGTATAGATGGTATATGGAAAAGTATTATGACATTTAGTAGCCCTATGAGCCTCTCACCGATGTCCTCTATCCTAGTAAGGTAGATTCAACTAGAATCCATGGCGCTGGCTGGCACTGACCACCACAGAAACAACGTGTTTAAAATGTGATAAAGCTTGTTTCACATAAAGGGCTGAATGGATTAATTCCCTCCTGGGCTATGAGAGCATGTGGTGATCCAAAATTATATTTTGTCATCTAGACACTATCAGGATGCTAAAATCACATAACATGACAATTTGTCAAGCAATTTTCTTTTTTTTTTTTCTTTTTTGGATTTGATAGAAAAGTTTTACATTACTGTAAGCATAAAAACTGAAGTGGAATATTATGTAACTAAAAGGTCAAAAGTCAAAGGTGCCCTAGTGGTTAGGATGTTCGCCCTGCAATCAGGAAGTTGTGGGTTTGTTTCCCGAGACTGCTAAGCACCTCTGAAGTACCCTGAGCAAGGTACCGTCCCCACACACTGCTGCCCACTGCTGCCCGTTGCTTCACTTGGTGAATGGGTTAAATGCAGAGGAAGAATTTTGTGCTGTTCACACTGTGTGCTGTGGTGTGTTCACATATGACAGAATGGTCACTTTCACTTTCATTCAGGGGTCCTGTGTATAGGCCTGCCACGAATTCATGACTGTGACGGGACTACCTGTATCTTTTGACCTGATCTTCTGCCCTGTTTTACAGTGTAATTGTAACTCTAATTTAATATACATAATGTAGCTAATCTAGGTTTTGAGAAATGTCAGGTGTGTTAGAGTGTGATTAAAGATAATGTATATAAAAAAAGTTTGTAATTTATTTTGGAATTGTAACTAAACACAATTCTATATGGAGAAGTGATATTTAAGTTGTATTAAACCAGATGAGAAGAAGAAGATTCTTTATTTGTCATATGCGCAGTTATACAAGTACAACACACAGTGAAATTCTGTTTTTGCATTTAACCCATTCACCAAGTGAAGCAGTGGGCTGCCGCCAGCGAGGCACCCGGGGAGCAGTGTGTGGGGACAGTACCTTTCTCAAGGGAACCTCAGTGGTGACACTAGCAGTTGGGATTCAAACCCCCAACCCTCTGGTTGCAGGACCAACACCCTAACCACTAGGCCACCCAGAAGAGATTAAAATCTAAATCTTGAAAGCTTGAAAGGATTTGAATATATGATCGGAAGATTGTATACTTTTTGACCAATGGCCATTTTACAACCAAATATTGTTGGAATCAGAACCCTGCAACCAGTATCAAAAACCATATAAGACCTTCTTTTAAGAGTAGGCATTTTTATCCAGTGAGAGTTAATGGTGTTTGGCTTTGTTACAAGTGAGATTTTTGTGTGTTAGTATGTAGGTTTCTAGTAGATGAAAATATGAAGGATCAGTCTGTAAACATTGCTGATCTTGGAAAAGCAATTTGATGTGATGGATGGATTGCAGTGTCTGATCAATTATCAATACGAATGAATTGTGATATATTTTCTTTCTTCTTTAATGTGCTGTTTTTGAAGTATGGAGTGATTTGGACCTCAAACCCTTGAGCCTGCAAATAGACATAAAAAGTCATATTCTTGAGAGGAAGAGGAATGATACTGGCAAAGTCCAAGGCTCTATTGTTCCATTTCCTTTCAGACCCAATCCGTTAGAAACTGTGGGAGGCGTTGGCAAGTACTTCCAGCTTTTGTTACCCTGATTTGCAGTCAGATTCTCATCCCTCTCTAAAGTATGAGGAACTTTTGACTTCTTTTAGTAGATGCTACAGTTGGTGACAAGTACAGTGCGAATTCGGATCAAATTTGTGCTTAGGATGAACAGTGAGGGACGGTGTGTTTTTTTAGAACTGTTTTACAGTGTGTTGGGGAGTAGGAGTTTAAGAATGCAGGCAGACGTGTGCATCTTTGTGATCAGTCCTGATATTATGCTGCTTTCAAGAACAAGGGATTCTGAGGATGCTGCAATAGCTACTAATTTCACGATTTTAAAACTGAAACAGCAACTGCTGAGTTAATAATAATAATTGATATTCATAAAGTAAAGAAACAGTCTGTCACATTTATTCATCTAATCTGTGGCTATGTTATTACAGTGAGGCAATTGTGTATACCTCAGCTAATGCTGGGCTCTGGGGCAGCTGGTAGCCTAGTGGTTAGGGTGTTCACCCTGCGTTCTGGAAGTCATGGGTTCAATTCCCACGATCGCTAGGTACTGTCCCCACACGCTGCCCCCTGCTTCACTTGGTGAATGGGTTAAATGCAGAGGTTGAATTTTGTGCTGTTCATGTATGACAGAATGGTCACTTTCACTGTGCAGATGTGTGTGTAAAATGCATTGTCACTATTAGATTACAATCAGTCACTTGATTAAAAAAGAATATACATGTGTGTCCATGCATATGAAGTACATTTAAGTGTTTTCTGTGAAATTCTGTGGGTATGATTACCTTACCAATTAAATGTCAAAATAATTGCTAGATTGCTTCATTACTAGTGTAATCAATGGTGACAGCTCTGTGCCTGTGCCACTGATTAAAAACTATCAAAAATACTTCTGCTTGGTACTTTAAAGAGTAAAGCTGGTTGTCTTTTTGTGAATAGCTCTAGTGGAAATTTATAAAGCAATAACATGGGACCCATGTGCATATCCTAAGGGCTGAAACCCACACTTCAGAATAAAATAGCTGACACAAATAGCATTTTTGTAAATAAGCCTTCTGAAGGACCCCTGGAAGAACCCTTAATTTGGTAAAGAACCATTACATTGTGTGAAGGCTCTTATGCATTTAAAAGATTTCATATAACTTATCTAATACAGATACTTTTTAGGGAACTAAAAAGCTTCTTCTGTGGCGTCATTCAAGGAACCCTTTGCGGCATTGTTTTTAAAGAGGACACCTCATGTTGCAATAAAACCATTTACTAAGGTCATCCTTCATATACTGTGTGTTTTTTCTAAGCAAAGCTAAACTAAAGACGGATTTAAATGGGGTGCCTCTTAGAGTGGATTAGTTGAACAAAGTGAGAATTGTGCTGATGTAAGTGCAGTATATTATACCATGATTTTTGTCCTTTCCAATCAGCACATCAGACATATTTTCAGTGCTTTGCAGCCGCAAATCTATTTTTTCCTGCTAATTTATAGCTTTCTAGTTTTAAAATGGCACAGTGACAGTGAGAGTGGTCGAATGTCTCTAGCGCTGTGTCACAGCACTGAATCAATATTATGTTTCCTGACCCAGCTTCACTCTTGTTTACACGGCATTAGCTAGCCATGTGCTTGTCTAGCAGGAAGTGGGTAGTCTGCCACCTGTCCTTTCACATGACACAAACAGACTCACCCTTACATTTTCAAACACAGTTTTACTCTCTCTTATTCACACACACACACACACACACACACATACACACACACGGTGACACACTCAGGCTACATACATTTCCATTTCCACATCCTAACTCATGCACTGTTTTACTCAGGCTGCATAAAGAGGCTAATTGAGGTGAAGACCTTTCTCATATTGCTCTGGAGCTGTAAGTCCAGGACAGCACCCAAGCACACTGTGCCACTCTCACACACATTCACAAATTGGAGTACTGCCATTACAAAAGGACATCTGATAGTAACACAAATTATCTCCTGATTCTGACCTCTATCATAGGTTGCTGAACTTAAATACATAAACATGCAGACATTTGCCCTCATCCACAACATGAGTGGTAGATTGGAGAGGGTTAAATAAACTTATACCATCCTTAATAGGCCCTAAAACGTAATTTTTCTTGCTTTTGTAAACTTACACAAAAAGCTGCCTTTGACTGGGTTTGACTGTGAATTGACTGTGATGTCATAAAAACAGTTAATTTACATTTATCTGTCAATTTAGCCTACAGAACTGTAGTCCTGCCCACTCACGGAGGGGACAGCCAGTCAGAACAGAGATCATTGACATATGTCCGAGAGATAGTAAAATAACCATGTATGTTTTTTGGTCGAAAACAAATTTGATAAAAAGTAGAATATAGTTCAGTTCGTGGAGCGTCACTATGTACACACTTCAGCCTGTTATTTTAAAGACACTGTCCTTTCTCTCTATGCATGACTCATTGATGGCTGCCAGTTCAGAAGCAGGACACGTAATCCTGGCTGGGGGGCACTGACACACATCCAAACAGCTTTACCTCTCACCTAAATGTGTCTGATTACAGTTTTCTTCAGGGAGTTACATACCACACTAGAACAGTGCTCTCATCGGTAGCGTGATGAAAACACCCGCTGCCCACACTCACTGTGTGTTACTAAGCATATACACATCTTAACGGAAATGATCTATGGTAGTGGATCTCAGCCGGTCCTGTCTTACATATATGTCCTTTATCAAGTCACTCAAAAGCAGTTTATCTTGGTCCACAACTAAGTTGAAGCCTTCAAAATCATTTACTAATACCTTATTGCCACAGACAAACCATATTAGTGTAGTTAAGGTTGTGTTGTCATCTCCAGACCTTTTTGAGAAAAGCTACTAAACTTCTGTGACGGTTGTTAAGTGTCTAATGGAAAAGGTGAAGGTCAATTTTTGAAATAAAAATAAAGGTTTGGCCTTTTTGATAGAGAAAAACCTACCTGCAACCTGCAATTTGAGAAGCACTGTGAATCTAAAAGAGGAGAATAACACAAAAGGATGAATATAATGTTGCACGCAGCTATTAGGTACAGGAGACCGCAGTAACAGTGAGTTCTGAAGTGAGTTGATCAGATTTCGTTGAGGTGAATGAATTGGAATCTCAAGACTGTGGAGTTTCCTTCTCATGTTAGATAGAAGAAATTAAATCCAGTTCTACTGACTGATGTTGTTTTTTTAATCCGCAAAGTTACATCAACCTTCTTAAATCAATAAGCTTTATCACGTTTGGGTTTTATATCATACTGTGACCATTCAGTTGACAAATGATGGTCATGGTGATAGGCAGTAAAAGCTGTTGGGTTATGATGAATTGCTAATAGACCTCCTACTGTACTCCCTGTGTCCTGCAGTTTTGCTTCAGTTACAGGTGTGGCTGGCAGCTGGAGGTGAGGGAGCTCTGCTCTGCTGAGCGGAAATTGAAAATGGATGTGTGATACATAATTGATGGATTTAATCCCAGCTTAGAGGGAACACCTTTGCTGTGAAAGTGTTTGTGAAGCTGCGAGGCAGTATGGCCTTAAACGATCAAAATAGACCAGAGACCTCATCTCACCCTCTTTTTTTCTCTCTCTTCTCCACCGCGTTCTCTGGGTAGAGGCTTGGCAGGTGCAGCATTGTGACATTCTTTTATTTATAGTATCTGTTTTCTTTATTCCAGATAACAACGCTGATAAATCACAAAGACAAGCTAAAGAAGAATGAGAAGACATTGCGAGCCATCCAGAAGGTTGGGCAGGCAGTCAGTGTTGCTGTTGGCCGTTTTGTAGCTGTGGGAGAGGCCATTGCACTGGAAAATGAGGAACTGAAGGAAGAGATGGGCCACGCCTGCTTTGAAGCCCGGAGAGCAGGTCCGGATGCTTGGCTAAGTTTATAATTTGGATTCGATTATTTTACAAATTTATTAAGAGTGCTGTTTGCAAATTGCAAATAAAATGCTTATGTGTTCACTAAACTCAGAATATACATTTGCATGTATGAGCACGCATAGAGCGGCGGTGTAAACCGTTACCATAACAACAAGAAACTTTTCCAACAAGAGTCTTTTCAGCTGTTATGTGTTGATGACAGTTCTATCTATTTGTAATTTGCAAATCAACAACCCACCATCAAGCAAGCACTTTTCCTGGAAAAATATTGTGATTACAGACCTTTGAGGCATCAAAGCTGTCTTTTTCATTTTTTCAAGCTTGCAATGTAAAGTTTATTTTCTCCGTGGACCAATTTTTTTACCCACCGTTTAGGCTAAAATGATTAATCAGTTTTATCGCAGTTCAGAAGAGTGCCTTTTCCAAATCAAATGATTAATTTTATTAATTTTATCCCATACTATGTAAAGTTGTGTTAAATTTTCCCAATTAAAACCTAAGACAACCTAAGACGACCATGTAAACATTTAAATCTAAACAATTTTACAGTCTGAATCTCTGCATACCTTTAATTTTTCTGACCAGCATTGCAGTTGTGATATTAATGCGATTATTTTCAATAAATTATATTCTATAAATTAAAGTGTATATTTTTTTCTTAATGTGAGAAGTGTGAGGTCTGAACACCATCTCTTTCGGTTAGAAAGAAAATCATGGATTAACGTCAGTCATTTTACTCTGTTCCAATTTAGGAATATTCTTTATTCATTATTAGGATTTTTATTGGGATTATGAAATATAGCTGCGATTTACAAACTGTTGCAGGCATTTCAGAGTTTGAGAAGCTCTTTGATTAAGGGAAGTGGAGTTGAAATGCACAGAAATACTGTATCTGCTTCATGTATCTGACAGATATACAGGAAGAGACTATTAGGAGAAGTAATAAAATAAATAACCAGTATTTTTTCAGCTCTTTGTGCTTGTGCCTCTGTCTGCCTGCGAGAGAGAGTGGTGTATCTTTGTGTGAGGTGAGCTCTCTACCCTTCTCTCTAGCCCTAAAGTGCACCGCTAAAAATACCACTGAAACACTCCGTATCTTCATATGTCTCGTTCCATTATTGCCATGCTCAGTCTGATAGTAACACACATAGCAGGGAGTTCTAGTCAGTCAGTTCCAGTATCCAACTGTGTAGTCGATGGACATTCAGTTTTTCAGAAATCTGAAAGACTTTAATGAGAGAAAAAAAGATGGATCTAGTAATTTACTATGTGAATTAATGTTACAGGTTCAGACTTATGTAACTGTCCCGCAGTGTTCATTTTTTGTAATTAGGCCACCTACTGAAGCAAACTAAGCCAGCTCCTGGCAAAAATAGAAGCTAATTAGATGATTTTTTGTCCATTTGTCGAGACATACAGTGACGGTGGAAAGGAGAATGCTGAAATATGTTTTGTGATAAAAATTACCCAACAAAATCTTAAAAAGAACTCCTTCAGAAAGACTCTTTACTTCTCAGCTGAAGGTAATCCTGATCTCCTGTGATGATAGCTTACAGTAAATACAGAGGGCTGGTGCTGATGGTCTCCACTCCTGCACCTCCCAGTGAGAGAGACCTGCCACAGCACTGGGATTAAAGTGGCTTTAGGGAGAGCCAGCCCACTCCCCTTAGCCGTGAGACTTGCAGCCATGCGGCTAATCCTGCTGCTCATTCCACTGCCTGTTCACACGAAATGGGCAAAAGTTTCACACTAAGCCCGATGAAACAGGTGGAAAACTCACTGAGGTACCCCTTAGGGGAAATAGTGAGAAATGAGAGGTTTTGTTGGACAGGATAAAGGCAATCAGATGAAATGCTTTCTGCCCCTTTATCTACAGACCACAGGCCTTATCAGCTTTGGAAAGATGGATAAGCAAGTGTGTAAAATACAGAGAATAAATAATTGACTGACTGACAGTCAGAGAGATAAAGAGATAGTTAGAGAGCTGAAATTCCAAAATTCTAGCAATAACAAAATAACTACAGTACACTTGTATTTGGGGGAACTTTATATTTTAGAAAATAGAAATTACTTTTGTAAATCCATAAAGCTGTTAAAGTCCCAATGGATTTACAGATGCATTGTATAGAAAAGGTGAACGTTTCTTCAGAAAGGTGCAGAGCCACTTTGAAAGGTTTGAGAGAGAGAGAGAGAGAGAGAGAGAGAGAGAGAGAGAGAGAGACTATGGCTTGAATTCCTTCAGGGTATAAATGATAATGTTTAATGTATGTATCTTGGGTCTGTGTGAATGAAAAGCTGCAGCTTTTCTGTAAAGCAATCTCAAATAAAAGAACAAATGAGGCGGCGGTGAGCCGTTGCTGAACCGTGCTTTAAAGGGCATCAGTACTGAGGTCCTGGACTTTCACCTTCTGGACTTGCTCTCTGAGGCACGCAGCCTCGGGCTCTGCCCCTTTAAAGCAGCGCAGCTCAGTGACAGGAGCCGGGCAGGAATGACAGCCATTCAGACCAGCGCCCTGGGCTTTTCTCTTATGCTGTGGAGGGGATTCTGTCTTAAGCCTACACAAAAGACTCCCCTTTAAGGCTCAGGAAAGACGTAGAGATAGAAGAGAATCCCCATTCGAAGCTGGGGGTGTATCAGTATAGAGGATAACAACAGAGTGGTAATTATGCATAGCTCAGGCATTAGGCACATGAATAAGGGTATGTGAGAACACACTGGCAGCCTGAATTAGCCCATAGAGAAGCAATGTTTTCCACTGTTCAAGCTGAATTTTGCTGCCACTTGGAAGTGTGTAGTGAACCAAGCAGTGAACATGCTGTTGGATGCAATCACAGCTACGGAGTGAGATCTTTCAGCGATTATTCCAGTCCAAAGCTTTTTACTACAAAAACGATGTCCTCACTCCTGAATAACTAATTTCTGTTTTCGAGAGAACAGACTCTCTCTCTCTCACTCTCTCTCTCTCTTTCTCGCTGTCTCATAATCTTTTCACTTGCTCTCTCTCTCATTAATATCTTTAACATGTATTACAAATTTAACAAAAAGGAAGGGATAACTGGGCATACTGATAAAAAAAGTAGTCAAATTGTTTTGGCTGCAAGCTTTGTCCAGTTGTTCCTTTTTGTTAAATATGATAAATATATCCTAAATATGATCCACAAGTACGGATTTGAACTCCTTTTTAATCATTTTGTTTGCTAACAAGTTTTTTTAGACTGGCAGTGCTCTTTTGTGACACAGGTCAGAGAAACAGCCTTATCATGCCTTGACTCCATATGCCAACTGGTGCCACGGCCACCCTGTCTAAAATAAGCCAGCCGGCTGAGCCCAAGCATCTGGGCAGGGTTATGCCTCCTGGGCCCTTTGGAAAGCGCACACAGTTGACTGCTTGCTGCTTATACACCACTCCAGTGGGAAGCAATGTGCGGTAAAAGACTGAAAACATCCAAATGTTAGCTACCAGCCAATGTTACTATTCATACAACTGCAAATAAAAGGCTACAAGTGATGAGTATTTCTCCCAGTAGGGCAGCAAAACAAAAGTAAATTTATGTGTGAATGTTTACTGGAGTGGATGTCTGGGTGTGGGCATGTGTAGAAAGAAAGATGCTCAATTAGGGAGGGAAAGAAAATCCATGAATGCGGGAACAGCAGCAGTAATGATGCAGTAATGAGAGGGTTTGAAAGTTGTGTTTACTTTTTAGGAGCACTCACTTTAAGTGATCCTTATACTGCAAAGCAACACTTAAGAAGCAGCAGTAATATTTTCATATATGTTGTTTTTTATGAAATAATAGTAATGTGTAAGTAAAGTAGTAATATATTTGCATACATCAAAATGTCTGTTGCTGTAATGTACAATTAACTGGTTGTTAAGGGGCTCTTGGAAAATTTTATCGCAACCCTAACTGTATCCACGTTATGTTCATATTCAGATGCTTCTGAAGAATTGATTGAACTGAATTAGATGCGTTACATTATTAGTTTGTAAATAATTAAAAATGAATCGATATAATGTCTGTAGAGGCATTTTCTATGTAATATGCTGCAGACCAGTGCAAAATTCTGGAAAAATGTTTAGATTTAACTAGACATGGTTAAATTAAATGTCAGTAAACATAACGGTAAACAAAGCGAAATAGAGAAAAGAGAAATATTTTTGAAAATCACTTACCACATCGCTGACCCTATTTTAGATTTTGGACTTTTTTTTACATTTTATACTGTCATTATATACAAACCGCAGAAATGCACAGTCTTGTAAATTTTAAGGCACCAAGGGTGAAAGCACCTATAATTCTATAATTCTTCTGCTAATTGCTTATTTATTGTGTTTTCTGTAAGAAATCTTGATAGAAAAAGATGACAGTGTTTCAGTGTTCAGGCTGTATTGCTGTTGGGTTGACTCATATTGGAATACCCAGTGGCATGGCCATCTATGTTTTTGCCCTGTTATCCAGAGATTGCAAGTTTGAATCCTACAATTAAAAAAGTAATGACACATTATTGGTGTTACTTCCCTTGACACTCATAAAACTGAATTGTCAATACGGGCCAGTGTTATCTGGTCTGATCCTAGTATCTAATTCTCCCAGGGCATTGCTAGGAAAGACTAGTTCATGTGTTTGTGTGTTTGTGTTGCAGGTGTGGCCATAGCACAGCTGACAGACGTGGGTGCAGTGGAGCAGAGTGAGGGCGATGGGCGCAGTACAGTGTTCAGTGACAGGTCGGGCATGGTGAAGGCTGCCCGCATGCTGCTATCCTCTGTCACCAAAGTGCTGGTGCTTGCGGACCGCATTGTCATCAAACAGATCATCAGTTCACGCAACAAAGTAAGCACCGTTCTGTTACCTGTTACCTCTTATAACCCTTTCATCTTCTTACAAAGAATATAAACTGTATTCTCCACATCAGCCATTGAGGTGAATCCTGTAACTGAGTACTGAGTATTATATTATACTTTGAAACATGAAAACACACGTATATAGCTTTTAAATCTTAACACTGCATGGGCATAGGCTTTGAGTCTTGCTTGTTTCGAGATAATTGAAGAGAAGCAGTGCACCTATCTTGGCAAGGCAGCAGAACCTGTTTTTACTGTCAAAATGAGTGTGTGTGTGTGTGTGTGTGTGTGCATGTGTGTGTGGGTGCACTCAGAGCTGGAGCTAATCACGTCCAGTTACTGCTGTTTGGACAGACAGGCAGCAGAGCAGCTCTCCATTAGAGAGGAACCCAATTGAATTTGTTCCTGTCCAGGCCTGATAACGCCCACAACTAGCTAGAAGCCTCAAATAGCAGCCACTTTATCTGCTTCCCCCAGTCCAGTCTTCTCGTGCCGCTTCCGCTCACTGTATCTGCCCATTCAGAGTGTTTCTCAAGCGTTCCGAAACATTTTATTCCTTTAAAATGTTACACTGTGTTCTGTTGGCAACTTTTGGTTTGTCAACATTTGAATTCTAATGTGGAGCGTACAGGTTGTGCCTACACGTTAAGGCTGAATCGAGTTTCCTGTATAAGATTTCATTACACGCAGAACGGTTGACCTGCAGGTACCTAGTAACTCTAAGGCCTTTTTGCTGTATTCCTGTGAGGCTAAGGTGGTGTTCCCTTATCATAACAGACTCCTGCCTAGCTTAAAGGAATAGCTCAGTAAAATATTTCACTCCCCTCCCTCCTCAAATGTATTCAGACATATTTGGTGTCTGAGGTTTGCATCTTTTATTTTGCACTGGAGTTGATGTACAAAACTATAAATTATGTGAATGTGAATATGGCTGGCTCAAATAATTTTTTTTGTTGCTATTTGGTTGATCTTACTATATTTAGTATTCAGATTTTTTTTTACATTTTAGATCCCAACAGACTTCTACAATGTTCTTCTTGTAATTTAGAGTTCAGACTTATCATGTCATATCCAGGTGACAAAGTTCAGTGCACTCAAATGCTGTATTTTAGCAATTTTGTATGAACACATAAAAAAAATTGTGGAGCCACTTGCCTACCAATGTTCCACTGTACTTGCAATGGAATTTATGTAGCTGAAATTGGCTTCGTATATTCTGTTCCACCTTACATGGGACGTTTTTTCGTTCTGCCTTAAATGTTGTTTACATTCTGTCGCACCATATAAGATGGGACTGTAAATTCCAGCAAGATAAAGGCAGCAAATCTGCAGCACTAAATTAGCAATGAAATAGGAACTAAACTGACTATAAAAACATGTTGCTAAAACATTTAAAGAGCTATTAGGTATTAGGTAAGCAAAAATCTAGTCAGACTCATTTTTATTGTCATTTAGACTCATCTTTCTAATTTTCTGACAGGATGTTAACTTTCTGCATGGACTTATGAACTGTAAATAGAATTGAGAATGAATAACTGAAAGGACCAATAAGTATTCAGAGCTATAAATTACAATTTAACCATTCCTAAACATAAATCATCATACAGTTCCTTCAAATTGTTAAGTAATCTCAAATAAATTGGTTTGTATGGTTACTGATATTGTCAATTTTTTTTTATTTAGTCCCTGTATTCATTTGGCACGTCTTTTGCTGCAACAGTCTATGTCAGCCAGTGCTGTGTATTGCAAGGACATGAGGGTATGCCCAGAAGCACCTTGCTGTTTTTATTAATTTTAACTCAAGCACATCGATCCATGCACAGAAGGGTTGGATGAGGTGAATTTCAAGTTTAATATTATTATTAACCCAGAGGGCAAATTATTTACAACAGAGCTATTAAAGACATATTAAAATGTAATGCTATTAAGACGCATTAAAAATATGTACAACAGGCATGAACAAACTTGTAAAATTATAATAATAATAATAATAATAATAATAATAATATAATAATAATATATATATAATATAATATAGTAATAATAATAAATACTGAAAGAAATTAAGGAATGAAAAAATATTTGCCTTCATTATGAACATCTGGACCTGAGTACCAGAAGGAATAATAAGAGAATCACAGTACAGTGGATGATGACCGTCTAGAAAAGTAGACTATGCATTACACATAGCTTGTCTGTTTGTCAGGCTTTACTCCTGTTACTTTGCTAACTTGGTTAACTATATTGTTAAATAGAAATGAACTATTAGGACCTGATGAAATTAGAAACTCAGCTAATAATTCATTCTGAGAAGTACTTTTAGCCACAGACCCATCAGCTTAAAGTGTTCCACTGAACGCCACAGAAAATCCTTCCTTCCCACTGCAGTCAGACTGTGCAACTCCTCTCTTAGGCACACACCCACACAATAATCTGTGCAATAGCCTGCTGCTTCTTTCTGTATATTCATTACGAGTTAAAAAAAACTATCATTGTGTGCAAAACTGCATTATTTTTGCTACGATGTGCAGCAGTCTACGATGTACAGTACTGTGCAATGTTCTGACCATGTGCTAAAACAGTATTATGTGCAATATCATATCTAAATGTACATGTATATTTTGCAGGTGCTGGTGACGCTGGAGCAGCTGGAGCAAGTCAGCACCTTTCAGGAATTTGTGCAGATCTTCAGTCAGTTTGGCAATGAGATGGTGGAGTTCGCCCACCTAACAGGAGACAGGCAGAATGTAAGTTGTGGTACAGTCAAATAGGTGATACATTGGTGATATCAGCACGATAATAATGTATACCAGTATTTTTTGTAAGTTGTAGACAACTGAATTTTAACTGAAATAACTGTTAGATATCTTCATCTTTAAATTTGATGTTAGACTAGAGAAGCTGAGTTTTCTGATGTTGTACCATACTGCATGTAGCATTGTGTGTTGTGTGTCATTGTTAAATTCCAGACCAGATCTACACAACATTCTCAGAATCATCTGTATTATCTACCTATTGGATTACAGAGAATTCAGTGTTTACAGATCAATGCGGAGAAGCCATTTTTATACTTTTTGGTCATTACATGGTATCCAACTAAAGAATTACATATACTGTGCTGCACATCCAAGCAAACCAAGGATTTAGCTGTAGAGACCCACCCCACTGCTGTGGTTTGAAAGTGTGATGACACAGCAGTAGCAGGTTAAAAAACCTTAAAGCCATTCACATCAGGCTTTTAAAAACAGGATTTGCTTCAAAATAGGTGCTGAAATGGGCAGTAATAACTAGAGTGGAGACACAGAGAAATGTCAGGAGTATTATGTGGCTCTATACTGTTCATTCAAATTGCTTTTATTTCTGTATTTTTGTTGTGTTTGCAGTTAAAAAGGGAATCATTGTACTTCTTATGCATTTGCATAATAGTTTTGTCTTAAACATCTGACAATTGTGTGAATAACTAATGTTACTGAAGAACTGAGTTTGTGCTTGGTCAAAAATATATAGATCAGTTGATAACAATACATCACCAATATACAGCCAAATATGTAAAGACATGCCTAGGACAGCTACTTAGACCTAAAAGGTTAAGCAAATGACAGTAATATAGACTGAACTGTTGAATCTGAACACAAAACACCACCATGTTAAGTATTACAAAAATATAAAAGGCATGAGACACCAATAATATATTATGGCTAGCTTCATTTCCAGTGCTACAGGTTTTATATTACCTTGTATTGCCAAGACTGTTGGTTGTTTAATTGATTTTACATTTTTTTATTTTTGAAGTAATGTGATACTTAAATCTCTGACCATCATATCAGCTTCAAAGTACTGTTTAACTTGAAGTATTTGAGTATGCAATAAAAGTCTAAAATACAAAGTTTAAACAATACATTGCAGTACAATACTAACACAGGACCAGAAAGTAACGTGTATAGTAAAATGAATTAATATGTGAGAGTGCAGTCCTGAATAGATTAACATTGCAAATCCTTTTGAAGAGACCTGGAGAAGCTACTGCATCGCATGTGCACTACCATCTTGTCTTCAAGGCAGTTACACTAATTATGCTATTCATACTACTACAGCATGCATAATTGCCAATATTCTGGCATCTAGATAAGTCAGAGTTAGTAATATGTGAGCAGCGCTCAACTACATTTGTGCAGGACTTTTTGCCAGTATTTCCTACTGAATATCAGTTTGATCAGCGGAGCTGTAGTGAACAGCGGAGAGCCTCGGAGAGCTGATAGGAGAGTCTTATTTCAAACCGGAAGCTTCTCCTCTGCTAGTCAGTGTTTCACACACATATCACGTCTCTATCTGTCTCACTGCAGAACTATCCTGCCAATCTGCTGCTGCTCCATCTATTCAGCTTTATGAAGGGGAATATAATAACAGATAATCACATCTGCTTTTGTGAGACAGCCTGGGAGAGCTGTGCACACACAAACACATACACACACACACACACACACACACACACACACACAGCATATCAGCTTCTCTATCTCTCCTGTAGAATATATAGTGACTTAAAATCCTGCCAAAATGCTTCTATTGAATCTTGTCGCTATTGAAGCATATTGTTTGGTGGTGAACTTTGCTCTCATGCGTCTAGGTTCACATCAGAGCCACCAAAAAAGGCTGCTTCCCGGGCTGCTCCAGGGGCCTTGTGGCCAGGTTCCATATTAAGTGCTTTATTTTCATGGTCAGGAGATGGAATGTAGGATACTGTGGGTTTTTTTGCAGTGGGAGCCAGTTGGGACATCATGTCTGCATAAATGTGCACCTTATAGCTTCTCCGCCTCATAGCAAATAGCTTTACTGAAATACAGTGTTGTACATCATGTTGTTTTGTCTTAGTTGCTGGGCTAGGAGCTCTAACCAGTGTTTCATTAAGCTTTCAAAAAGCTCTTGTACGACCTAGAACAGTGTAATCTCACTCAGTTTTCCTCTCTGTCTCTCAGGACCTGAAGGATGAGAAAAAAAAGGCACGAATGGCTGCAGCCCGTGCTGTGCTGGAAAAGTGTACCATGATGCTTCTCACTGCTTCCAAGGTCAGTGAAAAACTTGAAGGAGCTCGGTTTAGACAGTATTCACAGTATGTTCACAGTAATTTCTGTATTTGTGAATGTTAAGTGAAAATGATTCATGTGATTGTTAACATTTGCTTTGGTTCTCGCTCTGGTTTTTCCTTTTTCCCAGACATGTCTGAGACACCCAGACTGTGAGTCTGCACGGATCAACAAGGATGCTGTCTTTCAGCGCATGCGTCTGGCTCTAGACCAGGTCATAGAGATTGTGACCGATGCTAGAACCAGTGGTGAAGCCAAAGCACTGCCCATCAGCATCTATGCTGGAATTAAAGACTTCAAGGTGCAGGCATGGCTCAAGGGTTTAAATAATTCAATGGACAGAGACAGTGGACAACTCCTGTTTTTTGTCTTTACGTTGCTTCTTTTATTTTCAGTCAGTCTCGTTTATTCGACAGTTATAAAGGTATATTCTGGCACATTCTCAAATGGGTTTAGTAATATAGTACAGTATTATGCCTCAACTTCAAAACCCAATTTGCCGAATGTACTCAAACAGTTTATGCCAATAACTGTCTTGCCTTGGTGGTAAAATAACTCAAATGTATAATTATAAGTTTACTTTTTGTTAGAGCTGTTTAGTTCATTCAGTTCTGAAATACACACAAATAAATTATTATTCTACATATTATTATACATATGTTACATTCTATATATTATTCTGTATATTATTTTATGTTACATTATTGTGTACAAAAATTACTATACGTTTTTTTTTTTTTTTTTTTCAAAAAAACCTTTTGTAATTGTTAATTGGATGTTGTCCCACCTTGCAGGGTTTGCAGTATTTAGGCTGAACCTGTGTGTGTGTGTATATTTCAGGTTAAGGTGGAGGGTCTGAGGGACTCCCTGTACTGTGTGCCATGTGAGGCTGTGGCAGCACAGCTGGAGGCTCTGGTGGAGCAGACTGAAGACTTCACAGATTCAGCCTACACCAGCCACGAACAGCGAGAGAGCATACTGCAGCTGTGCCACATCACACGGCAGGAAACCCAGCAGCTCATATCCACCTGGAGCCATGCGGTATGACACAAGTAAATTCATCAGTACTGACAGTGTTCCACTGAACTAATCAACACATCTCCCTTAGATTAGCTTGTTATTTGCTCCTCATTGCCCTTGCTTGTAAATCACCCACTCGTTCATTCACTCACCTTGGGCAGGCTGAAGGTTCTTCACAAGGACTTTTTGTGCGCATCACTGTAAAGAACAAAACTGACCCTGATCCAGCAAGAGCTTGAGTTCACATATATTTAAGCAGAAAACATGCTATAAAGCTGATATGTTGCATTAAGACAGTTAACTGATATGAAAATTTGTACTTGAGACAAACTATACTTTGGGCAGACTGCAAAGATGCCAAAAAAGAACCAGGGTTGCTATGGAAGAGTAAAGCTTTACGTCAGACTCTCAGTGTGACCTTGTTTACTTATTTATGTCATCATATTGTAAGCCATTGTCTTACATATGCAGATTTTGTCATTTAACCCTATAAGTCTTTGAATGTATTGTTCTCCTGTTCATTTCAGGAATCCAGTATGCTCTATATTGCAAATGTACTTGGAAAAAATGAAAATGAAAAGGATGAAATTAAAGGATAATGTCTATGATTTATTTTCTCTCTCCCCACCACTGCATTGAGCTCTCTCCCTCCACACTCCTTATAAAGCTCTACCTTGCAACATGTTTACGCTATACAAGTTCATTCATCCTTGAGTACTTTTGTTTTACATGGTTTTCTTATGTCCTCTGAAAAGCCATTCACGTTTCTCTCCTGTTGTAATGCAGCATGTTTTTTCAGTCGATACTGACATCATGTGTGCCCAGTAATGTAAAGACCATCAGGCCTGTTCTTCATATAGCCCAGGAAAAGCTAAGGACACATTTTCTATAGGTGCAGGAAGTGACTCATACTTGGTCTTTGGAAAGAAACACATTCTTGAAGGTACTGAAGAATCAGAAGTCAGAATTTCTTTGTAATGAATCAGAAAGTCAAAGTCGTTTTACGTGGCTGTAGGAGTGCCATGAAAATACAACATAATGTTTTTTCATTCTCGGAGGGACCTTGTTGAGTCATTATTTTTTGATAAAATGTTTGGTTTTATTGATATTTTAAATTGAAAACTGTGAAGTCACTGTCTAGAGTTAGTCTTGCACGTCAGTTGCTTTCGATCAGGATGTCAACCAGGATATTTTAGATGGCCATACTACATAATACGAAGCATGAAGTTTAAAGTATGTGCCAGTAAGAAGCTCCTACACTTCTTCCGATATCAGAGATAGGTGTGGAAACAGTAATTTATGTTATTTGAACAGGTTCACTGAACAGTTTCAAATAAAATGCTACTGATACACTACTCCACCGATTCAATCCGCAATGTTGTCACTTTGCTTGTACCCATAAATTTGTTCTTGACAGTGCTGGAACATAGCACTCTTAAGATCTCACCTGGTTGTTTCACACCTGGCTGTTTCATGTGACTAATATCTGTATTACAACCTGTCAAGACTTTAACCACATATATTCACACTTGGCTCTCAGTTGCGTCTTCAGCCCGGCAGATTGATATTATTGCAAACCTTTTCATATACAACAACCAACTGCGCTGCTCCTCGTTTTTCTGTCCTTTTCAAAATTCACCCCCTTTCATTGTTAGTCACTGTTTACAAGAGGAATACTTAGCCTATTGTGTCATCAGCATCATGAACTATGTGCATTATAAAGCAGTGTTAACACAAAGTGAGACAGTGAAAAATGATGAACTGAGGTAAAGGTTAAGCAAACTGGTACTTCATTTAAGCTAACTAGCTCGACCAAAGCAACTCATGACAGACATGAACTCACATCAGATTGAAATCTGTTTTAAATGTGTCTAGGGTGCATATACACCTGCGTTTTTAAATGGATATGCCCTATTCACATTTAATCCTGACACTCAGGATGTGTGAAATGACTATGCAAATGGGGTTGAGGTTTTCTCTTTTCCATCAGTCCTCTGTGTAACTGCTGTACAGTTTAGTAGACCTTTTTGATGTGAGCCCCAGAATTCTACCTGAATTTTAAGAGACAGAGTACCCATGTTTGTTTTTCTTTACTTTTGTTTTATCACCTCTCTTTTGTGTTTGACCTGTCTGAGCCCTGAGTGGCAGCAGCATTGCGAGTGTGTGCTCACTGAGGTGGTAAGAGCTCGTTCGGGCACACTGTGATGTTAGTTGAGTTGGAGGGGTTAGGAGGCAGGAGTGGTTGAAAGCTCTTGCAGGCTGCAGTGTGTCTGCTGTATGTGCTGTGTGCCTGCTGTAATCCTCTCGGAAAGGAATCCCTCCCACCTGTCTGCCTGGCCTCTGATGACAGCACTGCTCTGAGACTATCATGTTTTACAAAGTGCATTTCCCTGGCTCTGGCAAGCGCACTTACACCGCGCTGCACTTCCCCCCCCCTGCTGTCAGAGCTTTGAGTGCTAAGAGTGTTATTTGGCAAGGATGAGGGATATTCAGTCAGAGGTCATCCTTTAAGTAATATTTTGACTGCCTTTGCTTTCTGTTTGTTTCTGACCCTTCCTGTCCTGCTCTCTCTTTCGGTCCTCGCCATCAGCAGCAGTCACTCAAAGCCAAAGAGGTGACGGAGGAAATGGAGCTGGCCATTCTAAAAACCTGTCAGAGTGTCAGTGAGCTCAGGCGAGAGGTGAGCCAGCCAGCAGCTGCACACTGGAATTCAGTATCTAAAGGATCAGAGTTGAACAAGAATACTTTTCTATCTATCCCATGTAACTGTCTTTTGTTCCCTCCATTCATTACACCCCCTTCTCCCTCTGTGTTCATTTATCTCTGACACATTATTTTGCTCCCTCCTCTCCATTTTCCATGTCTGTGTTGCTCAATTTCTTGTTTCCATTGTTCTTGGTCTCTGTCTTTTTTCTATCACTCCACCTTTCCGTTCAGCTCCATAAAGTCGCAGTAGGGCGAGCCAGTGAGCTACTGAAGCTCCACTCAGATCACCTGGTGCTGCAGGCTCTGAAGGCAGCCGGTGGGGAGGGGAACCTGGAGGCAGTGGCTGAGTACGGCCGAACTCTGACTGAGCAGAGGGAACAGCTGGTGGAGGTGAGCACAAGCTAGAGCTCAGTGGAGCTTCAGCTTCGTCTGTAATAGTGGTCCACAATGTCTGGGTCTGACGTGCTCTGCACGATCCAGTAAAATCCTAACGAATCCCTTCCGCAATTATTTCTCAACCGAATATCCTGCTTCACTCAGAAATACACAAGTTAAGGAAGAAAAATGGGTTTTAATTGCTGTTTCAGGTTGACTTTCATAGCCTGTAATCTATTTTCTTTGTATAACAGCTCTTTTTTTAGATTTTTCACACTTAATCATTCAGCATTTTAGGAGCCTCTATTCATAATGTCCTAATGCAAATAGACAAATAAAGAAACATTTCCATGTGATTGGCCCAATGACTTGCTTTTATTTAGCGCTAGTAATATTCTACAATATTATCATCTGTAATTGTCACTGATCCATGTTTATACATCTGTGTGTTTTCAGACCTGTCGTCTGTTGTGCCACATCTCGGGGACAGAACCACTGGAGATCACTTGTATCCATGCAGAGGAGACCTTTCATGTGATTGGTCCACAGGTAATGAGGGATTTTGGACACAAACCGGCATGTTTTAAGCTTAACTCACAGGGAGGTCGTAGGCTTACCACACTTAATGCTAGATTTTGTAAAGTGCACACACCTTGTTGAGTTACTTATTTTAGCTTCAGATTCACAGCTGCTGTGTAAATAGCATTTGCTGGTTCATAATTTTGGAAAATGCTGAGCAAACAGAACAAGCTGCTGCTCTTTGCGAAACATTTGCTGTATTTGATAAATACACACTGTAGAAATAATCTATGCAAACATTTAGGCATCCCTGATTAAATTATGTTTACACATTTACTGTGCTAATGCACAGTTAGCTGAATTTAACATATTGGGAGAGCATGATACATAAAGTGGCTAAAAGTAACAAAAAGACCATCTTTAAATTATTTAACACATTGAGCTTTAAAGTATGTGTTAACTAATTTTCATTTAGAAAATCAACAAAATGTCATTTGATCAGGCATGTTTGCATTTGACTGTACCAAAATTAGAGAGAGATTTGTGATTATGATAATTTGTTTGTTTCATAAGCTGTGTAGAGAATGACCCCACATCATCAGCTGTAATGAAGCTCAAAGGTCAGGCAGCCAGTAAGAGTGCAGCAGGGAGCGGGAGCTTTCGGAGTGTATTTTAATAAGCCTCATCCATAATTAAAAAATTGCAGGTCATTACCGCCTGAAAAGAGTCCATTGATAAATACACACCACGTTTTTTTTTTGGGTCCCCATTATGTCTCATAGTTTATGAATATGAGAAGCATACTATGTCAGTTTACGAGAACACTCTACAAATATTACTTCTGTTCAAATACTGATGTTAATCTTTTAGCTTTTCTTGTGCAGAATTACACTTTAGTGGTTCTTCTTCATGTCCTGACTTCCTCTGTGCTCTCCGTCAGATCATCTCAGCAGCACAGACTCTGGCCTTGCATCCCAACAGTAAGATAGCCAAAGAGAACCTGGACGTGTTCTGCGAGGCCTGGGAGTCACAGGTGTGCGACATGGCCATCCTGCTGAAAGAGATCAATGAGGTGTTTGAAGGCCGTAGAGGTAGGCTATCTACCATCTAGCTGCCTACCTCAACCCTGCCATGTAATGCTATAGTTACAGTTCCCTCATATATATATATATATATACACATACAGGGAGTGCAGAATTATTAGGCAAGTTGTATTTTTGAGGAATAATCTTATTATTGAACAACAACCATGTTCTC
>JBBPCX010000147.1:16272573-16299645 GCA_037974365.1 Hydrocynus forskahlii | reverse complement strand
CGTTGCTTAAGTGGTAAGATCTATTCTCAACCTCAAAATTGGTTTTTAATGTAACTTATGTCTGTGATTGTTCAGTCTTATGACTAATAGGAGGAGAAGATTAAGGAGGTTCAGATAGAAGGGCGTTGTATTGAAAATGTTCAAAACAAACCAAAAAAAACCAAGCATGAACTAGTTCATTTTTTGAGCTGTGAACTTAGTTCAAAATTTTTTAAAATGAACTATGAACGTGAACTAGTTCATTTTTATTTGAATGAACTGTATTTTGAATTAGTTCTTTTTCAGTGTGAACTGGCACAACACTGATCATTGATGTGATTCGCCATAAATCAGTTCACAACCTCTATTGCTTTTATACTATAGTTTTACAAAACAAAGAAAAAACTAAGCAAAGAAGCCATTAATTTGGCATCAAATCCTTTCATCAAAAATGTACACATTTTGTTTTATGTATAGAACCATGAAAACTGTCTTTTGCAAGTTCATCTTAATCAATACTTAGCTATTACCTGTTGGTGGTTTTGTTCACACATTTCACAGCCCATCTTATTTGTTGATTTGTTTTTTAATTTATTTTAATTTCTGGCTAACTTTAGTTTGATTAGCATAACAAAAAGTTTAAAATACATGTTGAAGCTTAGTCAAAAATCTTTAGAAAATGTTTTAATTTCAAAATCAGCATGTTATAACTGAATATACAATCTAGATACGTTCAGATTCACAGTTTTGAATAACTACATCCGTCCCTAACTGACACTTTCTGTCATTAGATTCTATCGGAGCAGGGTCTTCAGCTGTGTTCCTTCCTGCAGTCCTTCTCCACACAGGTAAAATACGGCTGTCATGTACTACTCACCCAGCCGCCCCCTCCTCACAGCTCCTGACCCCAGACTTTAATTCCACTCGCCTCCCTGTCTGTCTGTAATGAGTGCCATCTATCTCAGAGGGACAGTGGCCATGCAGCCATCAGTGTAGGCTAACCCTGTGTTCTCAGGCCGAGGCACCGGCCATTCATACATTATCACATCTCCTGGTGCCTCAGGCCAGTGCCCTGTTCATTAATAATCTCCAGCGTGTTCGCTCCATAATGCAGTTTCTAAACTGTACAGGACTGCAGTTCAGGAGCAATTGCAATTGCAGCATGTCAGCAATCTCATGGTGTGCCTTGTAGCTTAAATGGCAGTGTGAAACTTTTAACAATTTTCTGCGGAAGGCTTGTTTATTGGCTGTGGGCAAGAGTATAGTTTTAACTGAGGGCTTTAGAACACCTAGCTATATGGGCATAAGTGCTTTTTCTGCTACATTGCACCACTAGTGTTGACTGCACCAGTTAAGGCCAGGTTTTTAAAATAAGATGTGTAAGTGTAGAGAACGTTTTTAACAATCTCCACATAATGTAAAGTTTCTTCGAATAACCTTTACATTTTATGAACCTTTCAAGCAAATGTGGTTCTTCTGGGAACTAGAAGTGGTTCTTTTATGGCAGCGATCAAAGAACCCTTTGCGGCACCTTGCAACAGCAACATAGAATATTAACGTGCCTAACTTATGCTTACACCGCAAAAAATATCTTAAACCTCAACATACCTAATGTTTCTCATTGTGAGGCTGTTTTAAGAGTATAAGATAAATTAGTAATTTAGTTATTAAATAGTTTGACATTTTTATTTCTAGACATTTTTGCCGGTCATTTACTTAATGAAAGTGTCTTATTCAATTAGCAGATACTTTAGCTTGTTTCAGGTAGTTTCTTTAAAAAGCAAAATAATCTAAATTATTTTATAATGAAAAAAGTTTTTCTTTTTTAAAGTAGTTCTCATTGATCTAGTTTTGCACATGCGGCATTCTTTCAGCTAGTTTCAAAAGAAGCATACAGAAAAACAGCTAAGTTATGTAGTTTGTCAGACATCGAGGCGAACATCCTGACTCTGTCCTGACAGTTGTTTTTAAAATGGGATGACTGACTGTTTTTTTTCTTTTGTAGCTGGTGGATGATGAGAAAATGCTGCTGCTCTCTGAGATGGAGAAGCTGGCATCCTCCTGTCAGCAGCTGCAAGTCTGTGCAAAGACACCTGTCCAGGGAAAGAGTGCCACCTTTCAGAAGGTGATGTGTCACTAAGACAACTTCACAACAGCGGTACAAAAGATGAAAACATCCATGCTTATGGCTAGACGGGTTGACAAATGGACATTTGTTAAACGTTGGGCTTGTTGTTCTCTTTTAAACACAAAAAACATTTATTTAGACACTTCTTAATCTGACAAATTGGCAGACTGCCATTGCTTTTCTTTAATCAAGCAAAGGTCACAGCCAAAGGCTAGTGTAAATGGTTTGAGAGAGAGAAAAAGAGAGAGAGAGAGACAGAGAGAGACAGAGAGAGACAGAGAAAGAGAGCATAAGTGTGCGTGTGGTGGAGCTGAAACATTGGTCTGGGGGAAACAAGCTCAATCAAGATTTCCCAGTGTCTCCTGTGGTCTTCTCAAGGTTTCTAGGCGTATTATTTTGCAGAGAATTGCAGAGAAACCTATTATGTGTGCAAAGCCTGCCTCCCTGATCATCTGTCAAAAACCTCCAGATTGGTGTCTCGGGGAGGACATGATTACTTTTCTGAAATGTGAGCCCAAACAGGTATGGTGTATTTGTTAAATGTGTTTTTGGCTGTCTTATAGTTTTGTCTTTTGCTTTTGCTCAGGTGGACTTATCCGTACAGAACACCAAAGGCATCATGACAATTTTGGTCTCACTCCTGCCACTGTGTAATAAGCTGATCAGAAAGGTAAGGTGACCAGCGGTGTAAGCAGGGCATGCTATTATACTATTAGTACTACTATTACTGATAATATGATCATCTACTGATTTACCTGTATTTTTTTTACACGTCAAATCTTTTATGAATTCTTTGTGAGCCCCTTAGTGAAGGCTGAATGATTTGGGCAAAATATCTAAATGCGCTTTTTCTGGCCAGTATTATGACTATGATTTTAATTGCGATAGGTCCAGGCCTGTTTTTACTAGCCAAGAACACCAACATATACACGTAATGTGGCTTGAGTGCTAAACACTGTGCCAGACTGATAGTGTGCAAAATAGTAATGGTTGCATGTCTGTTTCTGATTGGTCTAGCACAACTACAAGCACTTCATAAGCTCTCTATTAAGTCAAATGTCCCCTTCTAAAATGTAAGTTGTAATATTCCTGCAAATGGGGGTTGAAAGAATGTCTGCCAAATACATAAATGAAATTGCACAGTGCAAACTGGGCCTTACTGTCTGGAGTTGGGAAATAATGGTTTAGAAATGAGTGAAAGTCACTATTCTGTCATGTTAAAGCTACTTATGAATTAAACTTTAAAGAGGAATATCAAATATGTCGAGTATTTACATAAGTTGAATTTGTCTCTATGTGAATGTTGGATTTTAAAATACATACTGAAATGGATCTTTTATCCTCCGTCAGTGTAAATCGGAACGCAGTAGTCTGGGCTCCCCGCAGCACTGGAAAGAGAGGCACCTCAGCACTCCAGTTAAAGAGGACGCGTTGAACGGCAAGGGCTCCAACGGCTTCGGAGTCAAATCCCTAGAAGAACACATGGCCAATATGACCTTCCTGGAGAGCAAGTAGCTCTGGGCCTTTTTAGGCCTCCTGACGAGTCCTGGAGTATTATTCCACACACACGTATACACTCACTCCTTCACAAAGAGCACCGCAGTGTGCTTGCCCACTGTGTGGCTCTATGTGTGCTTTGGCCCATTTGTTTTGTAGTGTACAATAGCAGTTAGCATACCAGCTCCACTCCTCACACACACACACCAAAAAAAAAAAATCCAAAATACATACATGGTCTTTCTCTCTCTCATACACATAACCAATGCATGTTTTCAGGTCAGTTTGAAACTGTTGTGTGTAGTGGCTGGTGAGCACGCTACCATTAAAATGAAGTGTATAATTTATCACCTTGTATTATGTGTTAACAAAATGGCCTATTTTGAAATGCAAATGAAAGTCACCTCAATCATTTAAATGTAGGACACACTCACACTGTATTTAAAGTATCTGCCTCATTTACAAGTTGACGCCAAATATGTTCTTCGTTATGATCATTCTTCTCCAAGTGGGCTTGCTTACGGACTGCTACCGCAAAGCCACAAGGCGACGTTTCACAGACTTCACATTTTAACGTGCCGAGCATTACTGTGTTTAAAAGGGCGCCTCCAGCGAATCATTTACCAAAAGGAAATAGTGAAGGATCTTGCTCTGATCCGAAAGTGACAGTATTGGAAAGGAAGAATTTCAGATTTTTTTTGGCTTACTTGAGCTGAGAGGAACTGCCTCGTGTTGTGGACTGCCCTGTAGGTCACTGTGATTTGTATTGTTACTTGAACCATAATGGATGTCAAGTCCTGGTACGTTAACTCTAAACAGTCATAATGAAACCTGAGTATGAAAATCAATAGACTTGACTGGTGTGTACTTTAGAGCAAGCGGCTCATATGGCACAGTCCTCTGCTACCTTTCAGTTCTGGCCTCCGCAAAGCCTCATGCTTCACTCAGCATTATTTGGCCATTAACAGTAAGCTGGAGTCCAAAATGTTTCAGCTGAGATTAAATGGATGTGGACACACTCTGAAAAGTAGTTTGAAACTTTGTTAGCACCTTGCAGAAACCTTTCTCGAAAGTACACTGCGGTCAAACCATAAGCTTTAGAGATGATTGAGCAGCTATGAACTTGGGAGTGGAATTAGTTTTTGGACCATTGATCCTTTTGACGGTTGAATGATTGTTAAACCAAGAAAAACCTAAATATACATTATTTTTCTTAAAGTATTGATGGTTGTCTCATTTATTTATGTGTTTACAAAAATAAATCTTTTGCATGAATGTGTGCACACCCAGACATGGTAATAAATACAAAAGTGACCCGACCGGCAAGTCCAAAAGAACCTTTGATACAGTTTACAGGAGGTGGCAAACTAATTCAGTCCGTGAATTCATATTTTTATGGATGCCCATAGGAACAAAATACATCAAGACCTGTATACATCACATGTGAAAGGAGAAACAAAATGAATTATTTGCAGCGCTTTTTTATCTAATATAAAGAAATAAAGAAAAATGGAAATTCCACTAAAGACAGAAATTATGACCTTTTGTCTTTGTACTTGTTCTAGTCAGACTTCACAGAATGGTCTTCTTGGTTATGAGAAAACTGGAACTTTCCTGAGATAATTTCTGTCAGGCTGAGCAAGGCTCAGGTTGTTGAGTAGTCCGTTTAGAGACAACATCCTCATATTGTTCTCTAGTCTGAAGGCCATTGGTGATACTCTTGCTCTCCTCAAGTTTGGGCAGGATGACTGCTATGTATCCGTCAGTGGAGGGCTGAGTAGAGAAGGACACAAAATGTAGTATTAAGCACAAAAAATGTACACATGCAACTAAGTGAGGCATGCATTTATATCAAATCTGGGATAGATAGAGACTAGGGATGTAAATGAAAAATGTTCTTACAGTGTGAATGTGTTTTGGACTCACTGAGAGAGTGCTGATACAGGTTTAATTACAGAGCATACAGGCTACATCTGTACATAGCTACACACCCCTTTAAAACTGCAGATTCAAATCTAGGTGAAAGGCACCCATTGCTATGGGTTTCCGATCAAGGTTGCGCATGAATCTAGGCATAATTCATTTGAGTACACAGGTGGTATGAAAGATAAATGAAGAAACAAAGGCAAAACTTGTGGTCTGAGGTCTATTACAGTAACAGCATACTTCATTGCGATTTTAGTAAGTTGTTTTGCATTCTGTGTTTGAGAATCCTTTTCATTACCTTTACATTTTGCACATCTTGCAATGAACTTATGTTTTTATAGTTCTAAGTTTTTCTAAGCTGACCTGTGATACAAAGTCAAACATCGCTCAGATACTGAGGACTGATCCAAGCCACAAAAGGGTGCCTAGTCCTCGAGTTGTGCATGGGAATGTATTGTGCAAACAAAGTTTATCTACTATATAACAGCAATTTTAAAGGTTACCTTCTCCAGTAAGAGATCCGGTCGCTTGAGGATATCTTCATTCACTTCTAACAGACGCCCTCTGATACAGCTTTGAGAAATGAGGCAAATAAACCAAACATTAAAAAAAGATATCTAGAACTTCAGCATTAACATATGCAGTTAGAGCAACATCTGTCAAGGTAGTTTTGAAGGGTGGAGCACCCTGGGAAAGGCCTGCGAGGCTACAGTAGGTGTAACTCACCTAAAAATAGTGAACTCTGTGTTGTCTGTACATGTTATTCTGCACAGTGGAGCAAATTCAGTGAGGAACTGACCGCCCTGCAGAAATCATTGAGCAAATTGTTACTTTTAAAGCTCCGAAACATGGCTGCTGCTCTAATGTTGCAAAAGACACTCACTCTCTTTGACTTCCCAGATACTTTGTTGTTCAGGCGGCTGCATCCATCACTGATCCGGTAGTTGATGCTCTTGATTTTTCTTCCATTCTGAAGGATGGGGTGAGACTCTGCCAGAGTGATAACGCAGATTCTGCCAAGACACGATTTTGTTAGATGACTCCCCCAAAATAAATCTATCACAGGGGAATCAAAATTAAGAAATATCCCTTACCGGTTTGAATGCTGTAGAATGCAGTGGTCTTCACATGGCTTTCCTTTCATGTCTAGACATAAATTGAATGCAATTAAACACTGTGGGGTTCCCAAGTAATTACAGATTTGTTTTACAACAACAAGTCCCCACTGCCCTCACACTGTAAAATAAAGCCTTGTTGCATTAGCAGCTTTTAAATGGGGATTGCATTTTTTTTCTGCATTTCAAAAAATTGTTACATGTAAACAAAGCCATTCAGTGTTTTGATGTGAAATGTGCTGTTCTATAGAAAACTGCCATGTCAGAATTGTTCACAGTGGTGACAGAAACCAATCTAAAGTGTTTAAAGTTTCCAAAAGCTGCCTCACAGAAAGCTATTACATAAAATAGTTATGAATACATGTACTGATGTTTGAGAAATTGCGTTATGACAGTTTTTATTTTGGCATAAACTGTATTGTCTTAAACTCAATCCATGACAAATTTGCATGTGCTACAAGGAAACCCCACTCCACCCAATTTACAACTATTTTACCATCTTTACATTATAAGACCTCAGAAGTGTTGGTTCACTGGTCATTTTGGATTGCAGATAAAAAAGCTAGATATATGTTGCAGGCCTTGAGTCCTATCACCACCATCACCAAATCTAAGCTGCCACATGTCTAAGCAATGCACATTCAATTACATTAGTGTGCACCTTAATTTGAGGATTAAATTAAGGTGCACACTAATGAGGATATATCGCTAGCTGTCAAGAGGCACTAGCTTGCTGTAATACCAGTTTTCAGCTTCAGAAAAACATAGATTTAATATAGTTCAAGATACTATCACTGACATTTCTGACACTGCATCATCTGACATCAAGACACTTGAACAACTCTACAACTGCACTGTGCAGAAATTTGGAAAAATAATCAGAATTCCCCTTTAACTGCCTATCAACATGGTAAGATAAACCTTTATTAGTCCCACAAGGGGGAAAATAGCATTGTTATGGCAGAAAGTGGACAGAACAAGAGTAAGAGTAGCAAAACAATAGAACAAAATCTCTACAAATCAACATCATAGTACAATATACAAATAATTCAAACACAAATATAGACATTTGTGTTTATGCAAATACGTAATATACTATGTGAGTATATATATATATATCACTTCCTATAAACATCATATATATTACATGTATAGCTTTCTCTTCAGGTAAAACAGACTGAACCCCTAACATTCACAGAGGCTCCGTAAGTGAATGAGCATTAGCCACTGTTAGCATACATCGACTCTTTGTGGAGCGAAACAAAGCCTAAAATGTTCTTTCCTTTAAAGGCTACCGAGATTAAACACTCAAAACAACCTAAAAGACATTACCCGTTTTGTACCACCGTGTGTAGTATCGATCAATAACGGATGGAGCTTTTTGATCTGCTTCTTCCATGGCAAACACTCAGCAGCCCCCCTCCAACCTGCATCACGGACTACAATTTCTGTCCGTCCAGAACTACAGTCCGCCTGGAAAAAAGAACAGCGTGTCTGAAAAAGGTGCATTTTATTATTAGTCTGTGGGTTTTTTTGTTTGATTTGCCATAAATATATTTCATACGTTTATAATTTGAAATATAAGGTCTTGTATTCGTAAATGTAAGTATAAGCCTAAAGTTTTAACTGTAGAGGAACCAATGAAACGTTTCTCTGGTGGGGTGGGTTGGAAAAGAGAGAGCAGACATGGCTGCCCCCGTGTTACAGACGTGCCATGTAGCCTGCAGTGCTAACAGGACTCCTCATGTCCTGTCCTGGAGCCGGAGAGATGTGATTGCCTTCGGGACCTGCAGTTCAGTTGCTCTTTATGATCCACAGGTAATCAGAGTGTTGTGCTGTGCAGTAGACTCAGTGCAGCCTCTCTGCACATGTGCTCTCTGAGTGCTATCCTGAACTTCAGGGTTTTGACAGCTCTGCTCACATGCTTTGATTATGCCAAACTATGAATTTTCAAGGTCTTATACTATGCTTGAAATACAATGAACAATGTGATGAACAAATGCTCTTGTATTGTGGAGAAACTGGTCTATTATCAACCTCATTTTTCATGGACAATGAGATGATCCATTGCTGCTATGATCCAAGTGTGGCCTCTCTGTATAAATGCATAGAACTAAAAATCAAACCCAGGACATTCAGTAAAAGAACCCCAGTAGATCTATGGATAGGAGCATTAGAACTGAGTGTTTAATTACCATAATTTTTTGTGACCGCCAGGAGAATGATCCATTGCTGCCAGTATGCAGAAGTGTGGTCTCTGTATAGATACTTAGAACACAAGAACCCCAGTATCTGATGGGACAGTGGATAGGAGCATGACTTGATAAGCCTGGTCCTGAAGTGTCCCTGTCCTGCTTATGTTATTGTTTCTCTCTTGTCCAAGGGATAAACTGGTGGCTGGTATTTTTAGGAGTTGCCCCTATGATAAGAAGGTCATGGGTTTGATTCTCAGGACTGCTAGTGGCACCACTGATGTACCCTTGAGCAAGGTACCATCCCAACACAGGGGGCTCTGTTGGTGGCAGCCCGCTACTTCACTGGGTGAAAGGGTTAAATGCAGGGAAAGAATTTCACACATGTGTGGTGTGCTGTGGTGTGTTCACGCGTGACTGTAAGGAGCTAATTTACTTTACCTAGTCCAATTTAACATTGCTTCCATTCTTGAGCTGAGGAAGAAGTGTTCTGTAGCTCTAAAATGAGCTTGCTTTTTTAAATGACTGATGAGAACTGTTTTTTGTAACTGAATACAAGTCAGAACGTGAGGATTATCATCTCCACAGGTGCTCCATCACTGACTGTGACTGAATGTTGTGATGATAACATGTGTGCCTTGAGACCAATCACATGATGATTGCGACAAGGATCGGATGTTTGTTATCCATGTCATTGGACTGTTATGGATAGATCACTGACGAAAAGCAGAGCTGGAGGTAGCAGAGTTGCAGATGTTAATATTTGCACTGGGAGTGACGAGGATGCTGAGGAGAGACTCTGGGTGTGTTGGGAGAAGGATGCTGAGGAGAGACTCTGGGTGTGTTGGGAGGAGGATGCTGAGGAGAGACTGAGTGTGTTGGGAGAAGGACGCTGAGGAGAGACTCTGAGCGTATAGAGAGGGGAATGCTAAAGATGGAGCTGCAGGGAAGAGGAGAAGAGGAAGACCTAGTAGGAGGTTTATGGATGTAATGAGGGAGAACATGCAGGCAGTTGGTGTGAGAGAGGAAGATACAGTTGATCCCCTATGGCAACCTCTAATCTGAAGCAGCCAAAAGTAGAAGAAGAAAACTGCTATGGATAGAACAAGGACTAAAACAACTTTTTCCTCTTACCTAGTTGGATCTCTCTATGTTGGTTTTATTTTAAGACATCGTTACCTGATACTTCTGTTAATGATTAAACCTTTAAAAAGCTTCTGCTGTGAAGACATTCAGCTGGTCTATTATTTATTTTTTTATATGTACATTTTATATGCAGCATTAGAATTGGGGCTATGTTCAGTAGGCTTATTTAGCTCAATATGACTGCTTGTGTCACTATTAGGTGCAGTGACAGACTCCAAACCACTGTTTGTGTTGATTAGCAAATGACCTGAGTGGTAATTTTATCCACGTCTGTCACCGACCACAGCATTTTGTGTACATAGTTTATTTAGTACAGAGTATCTTCGGGAGAATTTGATTTTATATTGTTCTTGTTTTTGTGTCTCTGTGTGACTGAGCAGTCGTAACACAATTTCCGCCGGGATAAATAAGTTTTCTTATTCTCATTCTGATTACGTTTAGCTCAATTATACAAGGCAGAAGTGGTAAAATGAAGTGCCATTTTGGAGCAGATAGAGGTGGCTCTTCTCGTTAAGCTGAGCCAGATGGTATGGGCCATTGCACTGGTAATTTAGTTATTAGTTACACCTCTACCAACTTTAATCTGTACATGTTTACCCATGTCTAGTGTTGCTTTATAGTGCTATCTAGCTGTCAGGGGTTAGCTTGACGGCTGTTAAATTTGTTCTGTGCTCCCAGGATTTAGCTGCTAAAACATTTAATGTAGTCAAAGACTGTAATAAGATGTGATTTTTCATTCTGTGTTGTGAATTTTGTTCTGCAGGAGATAAAGATCATTGATCTCCTGAATAAGCACACTGGGAGGGTCAATGCAGTCCAGTGGGTTCACAGAGGAGACTGTGGTAAGTCACTTTTCACTCCTCACTGATGAAGCCTATCAGTCCATAGATTTCTGGCACCTTTTCTCTGCTGACCTGGATTATTGATTAGTGATTAGTGGTCTCACATTCATTAATCATTGTAGTTTCTCTTTTTGCCTCTTTTTTTTTAAACATAATTCTCTTCTGTTACATTAATTGCATGGGAACCATGCAACTGTTTTTACAGCCCCAGAAACACAACTGGTGTCTGGAGGGGCCGATAACACTGTCATTGTGTGGGAGGAGCAAGATGGCAAGGTTGTGTTTGAATTGCTTTTTCTTCTAATTGAACCTTATGATGATATACTTCTGTTAATATAAATGTTATTTTGTAACTGCAGTGCTTTATTGTCCCGTTTGTGTTTTCTTTTCAAATGATGTGGTGTAACAATTTCAATACAGTATACAAAATGGGGAAAACATTTATATTAAAAATACTCATGCAAAGCTGTGTTTTAAAATTCAGTCTGTGGTCCTCCCCAGGGCTCTCAGTTACTGTCCTTCCTGGAGTCTATAGTCAGTGATTAAGACTAGGGATCTGCATGTACCTGTCCACTTTTGTTGATAGCACTTTTTTATAAGACCATGAAAACTTTCTGCTTCTCACTGTTTTGTTTTGATCTGTATTTTTCTCAGTTAATTCAGTCTGTGCGGTAAAATGTTAGAGCTCTGCAGAATCAAGACGTTCCAACCCCTGTGGAATATTGTACAAAAAGTTTTTGAGAGTTTTAAGAAGTTAGACTGTATGTCACACAGGACAGTTAAAACACCATCGCTCATTTTATGACTTTGTGTTGCAGTTCTCATCCTCTGCAGTGTGTTCGGGCCACACGGGTCCAGTGTGTGCAGTGGACGCTGTGTCTCTGCCCTCCGGACAGATCCTGCTAGCCTCTTCTTCATCAGACTCTACTGTCAAACTGTGGACGTACAGCAGTGGAAAAGGTGAATGCTTTCCGATTTTGAATGTTTAATAATTAAGATTTTTAAATAATGCTTTAAAGGCTATTCTAATAGAATTGTAATAATAGAATTGGATTATTAGTGAGTAGAAGGAACACAGGCTTTTGTTAGTTTCCAGTGCTGTTTCAAGCCTGACATCTGCTGGTGGTTTTTTTTTTTTTTTGTAAAGGAAAATACAGATCTTTGAGGCGTAAGACTTATAGTTTGCATCAGACTGAAATCCATTATGAGTGCATACTGGCCGGTGGGCAGTGATCAGAGAAAGTCTGCGCATGTGTTTACATTGTGTGTTTTGTGCTCCTTGTGTGTTTTGACCTCACTTGACCTGATAAGCAATTAGAGATTATTTCTAATTAAACAATTTTTATGGTTTAATTAGAACATATTTAATTGTTAAATTTTTAAAAACAGCCGCATTTATGGGAAAAAAAACAAGATCAATGTGCATTTTAATCGTTTGCGTTAGTCACATTTTTGGGTTTGCATTATTAATGTTCGTCCCCCAGGCAAAGTACATAGGCTGTTGTTTTCCCATAGTGTTTCGGTGCATGTTGCTTAAGTCTGTGTTCATCCTAATTATGAAGGAGATGGTCCCAAATAATTGTGACATGTCCGCTGCGAGTGCCTGTAAATGTAGAGCATGATTGAAAGGGCACATCATTTGTTCTGTGAAACGTCCACCCTCTCTCTGTCCATGAGGGAAGATGAGTGATTGTCTATGACAGTTTTGGAAAGTGTGTGTGTTTGTCTGCGGGAAGTGTGTCTGTGGTTTGGAGCGTTGAAGAGAGCGGCGTGTGCACTAATGCACTCCGTCTGCCTGAAGGGGTGGGACACTATGAGTGTTAAACAACTTTTGACAAGCTTCCCTCTGGTGTAATTCTGGACAGTGCCCACTGTTTCTGTCACTCAAAGAACAGTATTGATATAGAAATTAGCAGATTAGTTTGTTTAGTATACGGAGAAAGTAACAAAGCTATCTGAAAAAAAAGCATTTCTGTAGAAAGAGGTACATTAATATTCGTCATTAGTAACATTTCAAAAATAAGCTTGGACTCTGACCCTGTAAACCGTTCTTACAGACAGCAACATCTGGAGATTAAGTAGGGTGAGGACTGAATTCAGATCAGTGTTGTTAACATTTAGATTTCTTTTGAGAAAATGATGCCTATAAATATAAAATTAGCCTTTAAATTAGTCACTCATAAAATATCAGCCTTTCTTCTCTTAACTGAGAGCAAAAATATTAGAATAACAAGTAGAACTAAAAATCACCTTCTTTATGGCTGCAGACTGTGTTGCTTAGTCACTCTGACTGAAATATTGAAGGGGCATATATTGGAGTATTTAACCCTTTAACAAAACAGTCAGAGGGGGAGGAGGTAGAGCAAGGTGAGGTAATGGGATTTTTGGAATAATTAAGCAGCTGTGATAGAAAGCTTGAGGAGTGTTTAAACCCAGAACAGGGGGATAATTGAATGGTTTCAGTGCTACGAGCAAACAAAATGTGCGCTTGTAATGTGAGGTTTTAATAATCAGTCGATACTGTATGACAGACGGTTGTGACTTCTGAACGCTATAGGACCTACCCTACTTTATCCCCAAACGTTTGATCTTTTGCATATAACACAAAGCCAAAAGAGTTAAATAATCCTATGAGTTAAATAATAATATGTTATTTAACTCATAGGAAATTAATAATTGAATAGTAAAAGAGATTAGTCAAAAATATTCAGTAATACCCTGGGGAAACAAGCATAACTTCCATTTAAACTCTAACATGTGTTGTCTTGTTTTAAACATGTCTGCAAGTCTGCTCGGTGCATTCAGATGGCGTGTACCTTTTTAAAATTCATGATACCTAAGTGGGTTAATTCTTACTCGTGGTCTGTTTATGATCTTTGTTAGCCGAATGCCTCCAGACCATATCTTTTGGGAGCGGCTTCATGATGGATGTCTCCTTAGTGCTGTTGCCAGGCAGCGAAGGTAAGCTGTGCATGCGGCTGTGCGCTGAATTGCTTTTCCCTTCATGCCATTTGTCTCCATTGCGTGTGTGTGACTGAATGTCATGTTAAAACCTCAGTGCCTTAGCACTGTAATGGAGCACCGTTGTGCCGAGCCTAACAATGTATCTGGTGTGCAGTGCTAAGCACATGCATAAGCATATCTTTTGTTTATAGACAGTGTCATTTGTCTGTCATATCTATATGCCTTTGCAGTGTGTAGATGGAGTGTAACTCATTCCTATTGTTCATGTAGTGCCCATCCTAGCTTGTGGCGGAGATGACAGTAAAGTCTACCTGTATGTGCAGCTCAGTGGAACGGTATGGGAGAGTTTGTATAATATCTCACACCAACAATATATCTTTTACTTCCAACTATTTTTTTTTTTCTTTTCTTGATTTACTAACATTTTTATTCTATTCCTATAAAGCCCATTGAATGTTTGTTTTTTTGTGTATGACAACGGGCTTCCTAATATCCGTCTTTTACGGTAATTTTGACATGTTTCACTGTATTTTCAAGGAAAAAAGGAAGAGAAAAAACACTTATAGTCAAATCTAATGGGCATTTGTTGAAGCAGATTAGAAAAAAATTGAGTATTTCATCAAGTATGTCACTGTGTTATTCAGTTTCAGAGGGTACTCACACTTCAAGGCCATGAAGACTGGGTTCGCAGTTTGGAATGGGCCAGCAAAGGTACGATTTCACCTCAGTTTATTCTGTAAAGAAGGATCTGAATGTACTGTACTAATACATGTCATGCCTTATTTGTTTTCAGTTATGCTTGATACAATGAATAATTGCTTCAACAATATCCTAAAAGATTAATTACTGTAACTACTGCTCAACTGGGCAAACATTCTCAAACTAACTCATAATGTAAAAGTGTGGTATGGGACTCGGGCAGCTCTGAATATAAAACGCTTCACCCTTAGGGGCCTCTATCCAAATTGATTTCACTCTGGTGTGCCTTCATAATGCATGAAGAAAGCACTTCTTGCCAACTAAAGACCCCGTGCTCCACAGGACTGATGTACTGAAGTAGATAAAGCAGGTGTGTGTCTGTGTCTGTGTCTTTGGCTGGCTGTCTGTCTGGCTGTGTATGTGTGTGGATTTTTAGACGAGGAACTTCTTTTGGCCAGTTGTTCTCAGGATTGTCTTATTAGAGTGTGGAGATTGGTGGTTAAGTGTGCACCACAGCCAGAGACGCCAGCTGAGGGAGCCATCAGGATGAAGGAGGATGTGTTTGAGGTGAATGGAAATGGTGAGACCTGTTCATTTCCACTTTTCTAATCAAAGTCAAAGTGAACTTGTTGTCACCTCAACCATATACAAGCATACAGACAGACAAAACGGCGAAGCTCAGGTTCCACAGTGTACATATAGTACAACAGACATAAGACATTGTGAAACAAACACAACCTGTCCTGAGTGTGTGGACAGCTCTCTGTGCATTGTATACAAATATAAGTAAAACAAAATGTGCAATGGTTGAAGAAATGTGCAATGAGACAGTATATATTTTCTAGACCCCAGACTTCCATTATTAATTCTTAAAGCTCTGTAATAAGTTGTTTTGCATTATTTGCCATTTTGTTACTTCATAATAAACTTTAACCCATTAAAACCCTAGGAAACCTAAAACCAGGTTCATCTTGAGAGCACGCAACACAAAGTATGTCCAGTGAAGAACTTTCCATTAAATGGCTAATGTATTTTGCCAACATTTCTTCACTGTAAACTGAGTGGGTCACACATACGTCATCAACCCTGCCACCAGTTAGAAGGTGGCTTGTCCCCCAGATTCTGAGTTTGAGTTGAGAAATGAGCCAAGCTAAAGGTAACAGCATTAAACTTGCTGCCCAGTCTTTCACCCAAGTCTTTTCTGGATGCACGTTCAGCAGTAAAGTAGATATCAAGACAAGTGGATGTTTGTTATTTCAGCCATCTACACAGTACACGGTGAAACATGACATTGTCCTTCCAGGAGCGTGGCGCAGCATCAAACAACAGAAGGCTACACAAGTGCAGATAGGATGACAGTGCAAAAAGAAAGAGCAAGACTTTGAAACACGAGCGAACAGTACAACTGGACAGGACAAGACAGGCCAGCGAACAGTGCAATCGACAAAAAGCAGAAAATATACCAAGAGAGTGAATACAGTATTGTGTCAGAACTTTACCTCCCTCAAGATGCTGCCATATATGAGCTGTATGGTGTTTTCATGTACACAGTGTACAACACGGCTTGCATATGTAAAACCTTTTTCACCAATTTCTCCCTGCTTTACTTGTGTGTTTCTGTTCAGACTTGCTTCAGTGGTGTAAGAAAGTGTGAGGAGTGTACAGGAAAGTGTGTGACCAAAGGGTGTCAATCACAGGTGCTGATCAGAAAACTAGGACCACACCCAGACAGTTCTTAGATAGACTGCTTCTGAAAAACAAAATTTAAGCCTTGTTTTATTATGTTTCTGTTTTGTATTTATAATTTTGCTTTTGATCTTTGCACTGTTTAGTATAGCACTCTGTTTAAGTATTACACACATTTTTCACACTATGCAGTGTTTTATGGGACTTTAAATTCCAAGGCATGTTTCTTTTTAAGATATATAGTAACGGTTATATTGTGACTTCGTGGAAAGCATTGCAAACTGAGTTAATGTTAAGTTACTGGAGTGAGGAACGGAAGCATAGATTCACTGTCAGGTTTGGCTATTTACAGAGAGAGGGAATAACCACCTAAAGAAAAGCAGATCTGCTTGAAATGAGAAGTAGTGGATTAAAATGCTGTAAAAATCTGGTTTAATTAATGTAGTCCACCATTATCACTTGACTGGCCTGTGTTCTTCACCAACAGTGTATGCAGTGGCTCTCGAGACAGTATTAGCTGGCCATGAGAACTGGGTGTATGGCATCCACTGGCAGCCACCAATTAACAAAGGTATAAAAAGATACTTTCCCAACAGTTTTATCCTGTATGATTTTGTTGGTTTGCTCCGTTTCATGTTTTGTTTTGCTGTTTGTCTCCCCCTGCAGGAGACTCAGTGGAACAGCCTCTGAGTCTGCTCTCTGCCTCCATGGACAAAACCATGATACTCTGGGGGCCAGAGGAGGCGTCAGGTGTGTGGGTGGAGAAGGTCAGTTCAGGCACTTTACTGCCCTTCTCTCTGGGTGTTCTTTCTTTTACTGAAGCATCAACTGTGTGAGAGAGGCATCAACTGTGTGAGAGAGGCCTGAATTCTCCCAAGGTTGCCTGGACCTGTCTGAAACTGCTTGCATTTAATGCTCTCTGTTGAACTACTCATCTGGAGTGTACATTTATGCTCATTCATTCATTTTTCTCTTATTCTGTAGGAAGCAGTTCTCATATTTAAATACATTTGATTTATTTTGGTCTATTTCAGAAGTTTATGTGTATAAAAGGCACAAATATGCAACATTGACTTTGAACTATTCAGACTGTAGTGAAATATAGGCAGTACAACATGCATTTATTTTTAGAGTTTTAAAATAGCTTGAGAATTTCATCTAGGGCTGAAAATGAGCAATTATTCTTGAAATAATTCATTTCAATCTATTCTAACATTAAAAACTTGGAGGCATCTGCCATTTACAGATTGCTGTGTTAAAATTAATCAATGCATTTTTGCACTCCTTTATATCACACGCTGTGTATGAATGATATATGAAGTCTTAAAGTAGTTTCAGAGAATGTAAGGTCATTAAGTGCCTAAAAATATAAAAGTTTGCATCAGGATCCTTTTTTCTATGACGTGCCATGGACAACATGCCACCTGAAGCTTTGTCTTAATCCAATCCCACAATGTTTTTCACCCCCAATTAATGAAAATTAAACTTTTGTGGAGATGCTATTCTTTTCCAAGAGCCGTTGTGGCAGACAGCATGTTTAAGAACAGGACAGCAGCAAGTGTAGAATCTTAGAGGAGCAATATGAAATCCTATCATCTTCACGACCTCATAAAATGGTTATATTAGCAATCCAATAAAAGCTGTGAGCTTAGAGTGTGTACAGCTGTGCACATATATGTTAGGTCAATGAAATTTGATCATTAATCAACATTAAACACACTGTATGATGGTTATTTTGAAAAAGGAGGCTAAAAATCAGAACAGCCCAGTTTGTCACATTAAGACAAATTAGATGTTTTTTACTGTAGTGTTGAAGGGCAGAGCAGCATAATCTTAGATAAATTGTGCAGCTGTATTTTGTATGAATAAACAAATATCAAATTGGATTCAGTATCGGCTGATACTCAGTATTCAATGACTTAGATCAGACTGCTGGACAAAAAAGTCATCTGTACTAATTAAAATTTAAGGTAATTAAATTGAAAGATGAAAGAACTGTAAGGATTGTGCAGTCCTAAAGCACACTTTCACGTTCTTTCAGCTGGTTGGTTTGAGTTACGTGGACATTAATACATGCTGTATTTGTGTGTGTTACGTGGAGAAATTTGTATTATTTTAATGGTAGTGGTTATTTGCTTTATTGAGGTCCTAAAAGGGTTTTAAAAGACATTTGGTTTGTTTTTAGATTACAACCCCGGATAGTGTTTTAGTGACACATGTATGTGTAGAGCCCTGTTGTAGCTCCATTTCCAGACAGTCTGACTGAACGGCTCTGACCCTGCAGTGGGGTTACTGTGTTCGCTGCCTCTCCTTTCCCTGTGTCCTCTGGCTCTCCTCTCCGCCAGACGAGAAGCCCTTCCGAGTCCGCAGCTGGAGAAGCAGGCGGCAGGAGTGTGTTCTAGCTCCGGAGCCAGATCCTCCGCTGTGCTCCACCCTCCCTACCGGCCAGAGAACATCTGTTTGTTCTTCTCGTCCTCTCGAAACGAAGGCTTCGCGTGGAGCAAGGTCTTCTCCATCTGGCTGCGAGCCGATGACAGTGATGGGAGCCGTCTTCCTGCAGCAGAGCAGGGGCGCCTGAGATAACCTCCTGGTGCTCAATGTCAGCCTCAAAGCCGACCCGTCTTCCCCTTCAGCCGTAACAAGGTTTTTTGATTGGCGTCCCAGCAGCAGATAACAGTCATGGCTCCATGGGTGATCAATAAGAGCGGCTAGCTTTTGATCTTTCAGCAAGCAGGTACAGCTTTGTGGAGCTCAGATCATCACCGAAGTTCCTGTCCCTGACACGTGGTGCCTCAGTCTGAGTTGCAGCTGGCTCACGTGCGTCACTGTACCTGAGCTCATCCAATTAAAAGTGATGGGCTCTGAGTAGCATGTGATAGAACAGTTGTGAAAGAAATGAGAGTAATTTTAGATCCCTTTCTCATACAGCTTGGCATAGTGAGAAACCCTTGCATATAATTTTTTTTTTTTCTTGGTCCATGGAAATGCATTCAGTGTACCTTCTGTATTTCGTGTCAAAGGGCATATTATATGAAGTGGGTCATGAACTGGCTTAGCAAACGTGACGTGCAGCCTTTGAACTGACAGGTTCCCTGCCTCCAAAGGAAGCAGGCATCTGTTCTCGCACACTTTTCCTCACCTCCTCCCTCCAGCCACGCATTTTCTGCCATTTCATACGGAGTTTGAATGTTTAAAAGCTGAGATTGTGTTATAGCTGCCTTCTTGCACGATATCTCCTGACAAAAGGCTAGAATTAGTGAAAGCTGTGCGTCTAAAAGTCGTACTAGAACAGACCGATGTAAAAAGGGGGAAAATACTGAACGCCTAGACTGTGGCACCATTAGTTCGAGTGATGTCTTCATAAACGCATTCAGGTCATCTAAAACTGAGCCGTGCAACACTGTTGTGCTAGAGGGCCTGTGAGAATGACACAAAGCAGTAAATGTCCAGCATCAGTGTGGCTAATTAACACATTTTAAAAGGAGAGCCTCCTCCATAATGATTAGCCTAATTGGTTAGATTTAGTGGAGGGCTGGCTAGCAGTGGGGTGGCCAGACGGACTGCTGGGTAAAATACGCCCTGCTAATAAGTCACACTGGCAGTTAGGGCTTTGGTGTGGGGTGACGAGACCATAGCAGGGTCCTTTCAGTCTTGAGCCGCATGCTAATGCTTTATTATCTTTGATGAATTGGAGTAGAGAGGTGATGAGCGGCCGGTAAGGCAGAAGTGAACTCAGATAAGTCTAGATGGTCACCTGTGGCTCTTGCACATTGACTTAAAGAACTCTTGCCGCTATGGCTGAAAGATAAATTGCTTTTTTTTTAAAATCAAAGTTGAAAGGGAGCAAGATTGCAAGAGCTGCAGTTTTAATAATCGCATTATAAAAACTGGGGCAGCTGGTGACCTGGTGGTTAGGGATCTGCCCCTGTGATCAGAATTTTGCTCTATTCACACTGGGTGCTGTGCTGTGGTGTGTTGGCGTGTGACAAATGGGCATTTTACACTTACACTTAACTGTGAAAATTTAATTTAAAATGATAGTCTTTATTATCAACAGTGTTGTTGTGGGAAATGGCAAGATGTAACATGCTTTTTTCAACTGCCTGGAGATGAGTTATACCAAGCAAAAGTAACCAAACATCTAAGTACAGGACAACACAACAACAGCTAACTAGTAGTCTGCCCCATTGCATGGTGCAGTGTTCAAACCTAAAGCCAAGAAAAGACAGTCTGGTCTTTGGGGCCCAAAATAACCAGCGTGTATCTGCTTGCATAAAACGTAACCGTCTGTAGATGTAATATTACATCAAAAGTTTGCAAAACTAGTGCTGTCAACTGTCAGACCAACTCAAAAGTGCTGAAAGAGTTTACAATTGTGGATTTTCTCCACCTGGACATTTCAAATATTTCACCAGACTCGCTCGAAGTAGTGGAAAAACAAGGACAAGATGTTTATGGAGGTGACCACTGAACCTTAATAGAAAATTATCACAGTTTAAATCACAGTCGCAATCAAAATCACAGTTAGATATTTTTCCCCAAATTGTTCCTCTGAAATTGTCTGGAGCTTGAATGGCAGTTGCATGGCAAGATTAAATTAGAATCTGTTCCAGTTACCTTCATTACACTATCTGTTCTTATTGCCTCCTTTCCAAACTGACACATGTCTGCCCAGGTTCCAAACCTTCTGCTGTAGTGTATAACGGGCCAGAGATCCATACTGGTGTTCCCTCCATAAACAAGGCTGATTACACATTTTGCTTGCAGGAGCTTGGCATGATATATGAGCAGCAATGTGGACGGAATTCAAAATCAATCTGGTTAATGTTGCGTTACTCTCTCCACAATGCCTCGCAGAGGTCCGTGCCACTCAAAGTGAAAGGCACACTTTATTGTTGTCATTAGTTCCGCCATGTCTCTCAGCAAGATGGGCCTGTGAAGGGCATGCTGCACGAGTCTCTGCTGGTGCTAAAGAGCGCCAGAACGCCCACTGCAGATATCATATGAGATCTTGTACGTCTGTGAGGAAATAATCGTCTCAAAGGTTAGTCACGTCCTCGGCTCTCTGAGTGTGATTCCATAATCTTTGTGACTAGTTGAAGCAGTCCAGACATGCTCAGCAAACATTCACTTCATGTACAGTGCTGTCATGTGGCTTAGAATTCACAGCTTTTCTGTTTTCGCACACTCTGTGCTCAGCATACCAATGGAAGGTCATCATTTGTGACTGTGGCGCTACTGACCACGAAAAAGGTCTCTGTGGCTTTTTCAGAGCTACATTAGTGTCCTGTCGCCTCCCCAAGGTCATTTTTAGAGCCTTTTTAGAACTTCCTCCTCGGAACCATCATAGGTGGCTAGAAAGAACACCCAGGAACCACATCTTGGAAGGATCTAATTTGATTATGTAACTTGTACGTATGCAAACCTTTTTTTTCTCCCCTCCTTCCGTCTTTTGTGTCTGGAATTGTTGATGGATGCAAATGATCTCAATCAGTCTGCATTAGTCCTTGCTTGTACACTGCCATAAATACATGCAGAGCCAGGTTAGCCCTGATGGCATAATCATGACTAATTACCTTGTTTTATATGATGTTCGTGCCTGCTTCACAACATGACTGGCTTCCTCCATTAATGTGAGACACTCAAGCGGTATTAAGCATGTTAGACACGGGCCAGACAGAGGGCACACTGCTCTTTTTGTTTTACAATTTGCCAGGGAAATGAATACAGCACTGTGGTATTCAAAGTCTTGTCAGATCAAGGGGGTTTAGCCTATACTCTTATTCCCCCTCCATGTAAGCAAAGCTATTTTCTCTGTACTTTCACTAGTTTTGAGGCCTCCATTTGTTTTAATGTGACATTGTGCTCCGTGACGGCGTTCAGGACTGTGTTAACGTATTTGAACAAATCATTTTTCCTTTTCTTTTTTTTTTGTCTCCCCCTTAATAGCCTCTGCTTTGCATAATTTCTACTTCGGTCTGTCTGATTTATTGGGGTCCTGCATGTGCACTTTGTAATGTTACTTAATAATAGATGGCTAAACTAAGATGGAGCACAGCTGCAGACTTCAGCTCCCATTGGCCAGGATTCATGGCCAGTAATTGGTGGTCTCAGGGACCAGCAGATTCATGAGGGGCAGCGAGACTGACACATTAACTGTGACTCCTTCACTCTCTGCCGTTTACTGTCAAACAAAGCATGATGCCAAGTGGCACTCTGCTTCTTTAATTGTTAGTCGATAGGAGTAGCTTCACAGAATCCTGGGATGATATTTTTTTTATGATGGAGTTTTACTGCAAGACTGTTTTTCACCCCTCACCGCTCTGAACGTGCTGGTAAGACACCTACTTGAAATGATATAGACCTGAAAGATTTTACTGTTTATCGACTTTCCAGCCACTCTAGGAAAGTGGTCTCTGAAGAGCTTGCAATCTAGCTGTTAGTAACAGAGTGGCAGCCAAGATGATACTAAAGAATGATGTTTGAGTCTACCTGCATATCTGCGCGCTTCGCTGGGTGAACTTTGAAAATCACCACTTGTGTGGCCTTGTCTCCAGGTGCGTGTTGGGGAGGTGGGAGGAAACACACTAGGCTTCTTTGGCTGTCAGATGAGTCCTGATGGCTCGAAGATTCTGGCTCATGCTTTCCATGGAGCGCTGCACCTCTGGCGCAGAGATCAGGGCCAGCGGGTTAGTCCTAAAATTCATTCAGCAATTCTTATTTAAGAGATAAGATAAGATAAGATAAGATAAACCTAGATTAGTCCCACAAGTGGGAAATTTCCTTTGTCAAAGCAGAAAGTGGACAGTACAAAGTTAAGAGCAGCAAAAATTAAGAAAACAATACAGTATAAAATGTACATTACACAATGTAGAAATATAAAATATGGACATCTGTATAAATACATATTTGTGTATGTAAACTATATGTAAACTAAATGTACACACATACATGTTGACTGGTTTGAGGTTAGTGTAGGTGCTTTTTGGGTATGATGGGTATGATGACTGGGCTTGTATCTTGTGCAGGGAGAGTGGAGTCCAGGAGTGGTGGTGTCAGGACACTTCAGTGCAGTACAGGACCTGAGCTGGGATCCAGAAGGAGAGTTTCTCCTAAGTGTCAGTTCAGACCAGACCACCAGGCTGTTCATGCCGTGGAGCAGGAAAGACTGCTCAAAGGTCTCAAGTCTTACTTTACTTCTTGGACACATTCACATATCCATATAAAAAATCAACAGTAGGGGAATCCAAAGCTATGCACAATGAGCCATCAGGGAAGTGTTTTTTAAGACAGAAATGTATAATAAATATTTTTAAATTAAATTAAGTAATAGATAGATATGCCTTTATTGTCATTGTACTGAAGCAGGATGCTACTCATACAGCGCAATTGTAGGGGCTACTTAAAGGTGCAAACAAGTACAGGCAGTGAACATAGTACAGACAATAAACATAGGAATATGAGAAGTAGAGAATTAGAAAAGTATTGAGGTGAAATAAAAATTGCACTTTTGTCTATATATATATATATATATAGCACTATGGCACTATACAAAATAAATAAATGCACATATTGTTGAGATTAATTGCACATTGCCCTGGGGTTGGTGGAAAAACTACAGCGGTTATTGCATTAATAATTTAACATTAATAATTAACATTCATAACACTACAATTATTTAAATGTGTTGACTGACTGAAGTCTTTTTATACAGTATTTTCATACAATTTATAGGGGTTATCACATATTGCAATCAGTGGTGAGGTGATATTTCTTAAAGGACAGTTTCATGAAGACTTTTAGGATACTCCACCTGGGTCTTAATTTATTCACCCTGCTTGTGCACTGTGCATGTGTGTATGTAGGTCACCTGGCATGAGATCTCTAGACCTCAGATCCACGGCTATGACATGCAGTGTCTGGCCATGGTGGGCCGGTTCCAGTTCGTCTCTGGAGCCGACGAGAAGGTGCTGCGTGTGTTTAGGGCTCCGCGCAACTTTGTGGAGAACTTTGCCAACATAGCGGGCACCTCTCTGGAGAAACTCATGGCTTCTACTGTAAGTATTCACAATCCTCTATTCTTGGAAACATAATTAAACCATGTGGATCCTCAGCATTAATTAAATTTTTTTCCCTCAGTCTTGCAGGATGGATTCTTTTTGAGCTCACTTATCTTACATTTAAACAACGCACACCTTAATTAAGACTCCATACTTTGCGCTAAACCCAGTTTCACTCTCTTTCCTGTGATCAAGGTTGAACACTTTGATGGATGGCTGTGCAGTCATGCAGTAATTAATGAATCGTATGATAATCAATTGCTTAAACATGCAAATAACACAGTTTGGCTGCTCTTGTGTTTCCTTGATGAAAGGATGCAGCAGGTTTACCAGAAGGAGCCAGCACGCCTGCTCTTGGCCTGTCCAATAAGGCTGTGTTTCAAGGTACACAGCATTTTTGCCGGGCCTCATCATTTTCTGATGAACAGGCCTGTATGTTCATTGCTTTAGATGGAAGGATGCTGGAACTCTCCTATAAACCTTCTGGTTTGATTGACAGGTGACCTTACCATTCAGAACACCCAAGCGGAAGAGGAGAATTTCAGCTGTGTGTCTGATCAATACAAGGAGTCCTACTTCCATCCTCTCAGTCTAACAGGTATGCACAATTATGTTAGACAACAGAAACTGTTCCCAAACTTCATACTAACCAACATCAGTTTTCCTCTGATCTGTCTACAGAAGTTAGCTAAAACACTAGCAGCAGCCAACTTTGTGTATGATTTTATCCATTGTATTGCGTATTTGTAAAGATAACAAGGTGTCATGCAGTGTGATTTGAGGGAAATGTCACTATTTGGGCCTGCACTTCATACGATGATGAGTGTTAATGATGCCCTGGCTGATTAGATACATGGGGAAAAAGGGAAACATTATTTTTTTCCCTAAATGATCACTTTCATCATAAGGAGATCTGCATCTTATGATATTCTGGGAGAATGTTAAACTACCATAAGTACTTGGGAAATTGAACTAAAACTGTGGCTTAATTAGAGCAGCAGCTTTTTGTGCATTAGAGAAAGTGGGTGCTTTTTTTTCTCTGTATTTATTACAGTGGTTTTACTGAAGCCAATATTGTCTAATGTAACCCTTAGAGGGCCTTGCTGAGGACAAGGTAGAGTCTGAGAGCTTCACTTGCTTGAGAAATCTCAGTACCACTTTATAGTCAAATTGACCTTATAAATGGTTTATACATAGTTTAAAATTAGTTTATTAATCAGGATATAAACAACTTGCATTTTATTACCATATAAATGGGCAACAGTGACCTATTATGTCTGATGAATGTGAATATGTGATGAAACTGACGGATATAATACTGACATGTATAAAAAAAAAGGTTAACAGTGACTTGTTGCTTGTTAGATAGTGAGCCTACATTAATCTATTCTGTTAAAGCTCAAATCTTGCTGGTTACTGAATCTCAAATGGAACACTACCCCCTATATAGGGAGCTCTGTAAGTTACTAAATTCTGGCTCCTGCTCTCAGTAGTGCACAATTTGTTGAGCATAGAATTATGCATATGTGGCTTTTTGTCAGACATATTATGGACCATTTGGGTGTAAGAGGCAGTAGTTTATTCCTTTGTAGAGCACTATGTTGGGAGCCGTTTGATACACAGCCTTTGTCTTCATCATTAGTCAGTATTACACCTGTCAGCTCGATCACATATTCACATAGTCAGTGTTTATGAATGTTTAAAATTCATTTGTTAATGGTTACGTGGTATGATTATAATTTCGAGACCCCTTTACAGATAGACTACTCAAATGAAGGTTTTATAAATGTTTAAAATTAGTTATACCAAAAATTAGAATACCAAAATGCGGGTATTCAATCTGAGAAAATGAGTCTGGGCCAAGAGAGTTCAGTAGACCTGCTCAGCTCAGTGAAGGCTTTCCTGCATTGTTCTTGGAAGAGACAATGATGCCCCACGTTTGTGACAAGAGGTTATTAGTGACTGCCACTTAACTGGGGCACAAATCAAAAATACTGTAGACAAATGTTATTACAGGAATAGACTGTGTGTGTGTGTGTGTGTGTGTGTGTGTGTGTGTGTGTGTGTGTGTGTGTGTGTGTGTGTGTGTGTGTGTGTGTATGTGGTGGTGGTGGTGGAGGGGGGGTCTAAGCGCTTGTGTGCGTGCGGTCAATGGCGGGAGGAGGGGTTTGTGCCTCTCTGGCTCCAGGCAAACAGGCAGATGCTGTCAGTGTGATTGAAAAAGCTCCTTAATCTGAAATCACAATTAGAAAGAAGGCTTATATAATTGCAAAGTTAAAATATTGATGACTCTGGGCTATGGGGAGTGCAATGAGGCAGACCTAGAGTTGTTAACAGAATAATGCGACACTCTCTCCCCCTCTCTGTCTCACACTTGCTCGCCCTCTCTCTTTCCTTCTGGAGTGACAAAGAAGGGAATAATTAGAGGAAAACGACAAAACAGGGCTGAATAAAAAAAAAAAAACACATAACGGCAAGACGAGTTCAGCTTTCGACTCCGTTTTGGATCGGATCGAGCACATGTTGCATTAAGTTCCATGGTTGAATGATGAGGGGCGTTCCTAGCCTTGCATTAAGAAAAGTAAATTTGATTTGCTTCAGATCTGAAAGCTAACAGCCATTGAAAATGGTGCAGAAAGGCTTTATTGTTGAAAATAGCTGTTGAGGTAATTGGCGAGAGATTATTTTGATGCTGAATTGATGAGCTGGGTGAAAAGCAGAGAAAACGTGCCTTGAAGTGTTTACACATTACAGTATTTGCGTGTGTGTGTGTCTCTCTCTCTCTCTCTCTCTCTCTCTCTCTCTCTCTCTCTCTCTCTCTCTCTCTCTCTCTCTCTC
>JBBPCX010000147.1:16257174-16271057 GCA_037974365.1 Hydrocynus forskahlii | reverse complement strand
TGCTTTCGCGATAAAAATGTTTTCTATTTTTATTTGTTTGCCAAAAGTTCCCGTTTTTCTGTGTCACCCTGTACAAGAATTCTGAAAGTCCAGTGATGACAAAATACAACTTTAGCCTTGTCCTTTCATTTCTGCCACAATCGCCATTTGCATATATTATTTTACTGTTCAGTGACAAAACTTGCTTTTAGCCTTTTTAACCCAGCTTTTAGTCACTTTAACACCATGGATTCAGCTAAAATACAGACTTTTGAAGCTTGTCTTTACTTAGAATGTTGCAGTTGTACAGACTACTGCCAGCACCTGCTCTAGCGAGCTTTTCCGTATCATATAGGTGCCTTATGTATGTGCATCTCAGCTGTCAGCTACAGTCTTTGCGGCGTGTTTGAGTGCACATTTTCAGGAGATGAGAGTCCATGGTGAGCTGGTGACATGTGGCCAGCAGTCAGTCAGTGCTAGATATTCCTCGTCAGTGTGGTGTGTCGGGGTCTAAGGCTCTCGTTCATTGTACCAGCCTGTCCTCTCAGGCCACTGTGATGCACTGGCCTGATCTGGCTTGACTTTATGTCTGTCTGACCACACTGGGTGCGCAAACAGCTATGCATCTGGGAGCACATTCTACATGTCAGCTACCATCGCTCTCAGGTCATGTGTATCCGTCAGCATGGCAGGGAGCGGGTGTCCAGTGGGTTGGAGCAGACCTTAGCTGCACTGGGCTCCACTGCTGCCCATAGGTATATGAATGAAACTGCAAGTTCACGTTTATTTATAAAGCACATCATCATATACGAAAGGTCATTCAGTGTGCTTTACAGAAATAGAATACAGACCAAAGCAAAATAGAATCAAAGAGTGAATGAAATAAAAGAAATACAAGAATACCTAGAAAATCAATAAAAGAACGCTGAAATTTCAAAAGATGTGCAAATGTTTAAAAGATCACAGAGTTGAATAGCGCAGTTTTGGCAGCTTTTTAAAGCTGGCTACAGTTGGTGCAGATTTGGGTTATATTTGGGTGGGAGGAATATTTTAAGCATTATCTTATTTCTCATCATTAGCCCCCTCTACTCTGCTTTCATGGCACTTTTTGAGGTGACTTTGAGTTTAACTGGATTTGAGTGGTTGTCACGGCATGCTGATATCCTGTGACAGGCATGTTTAACGTGACGTCCTCAGTTGCCTTTCCTGTAAACGCAGCCAGTCAGAGGAGTGATCAGACTACATCCTGCTAGACTGCAAGAATGTGTCTCTTGCTGCCCACAGGCATCTAAAGCAGAGCATGCAGCCATCTTGCTCTGGAGCGTCTCCTCCTGGAAGCAGCTGCAGGCTCTCCCATGCCATAGCCTGACTGTCACACAGATGGCCTTTTCCCCGGACGGACGCCTGCTCCTCGCAGTGTCCCGTGATCGCACCTGGTCGCTATGGAGCCGGGAAGACCCTGGGGCTGATGGCTCAGGTAAACACAGGACTGGGTAGTATTTTAGCACTGTTGTGAGGAATTATGGGTGTCATCCTTACTTTTCGAACTCTGAACAACTGCATGTATCATAAAATAGAGAACTTGTACACATTAACAGCATCAACGTACAATCAGCACATAAACTGCACATTACCTAGTTGCCTGTTTGTCTAGTAGGACCGTAAAAAGAATGCACATCTGGAGACAACTTGTTAAATGTTCTGTCTTGAATTGCGGTAAAATCCACTGTAAATAAGGTTATGCCCCCCTGTTAACCCACCCCAAATCTGTAATAAAAAAACTCCATATACAATTGTTTAGCTTAAAACCAAATCTGATTGCCTGTCTTCCTAAGCATAGCTCACAGTTCTGTGGCTGTATCGTTATAACAGTGAACAGCAGGGGGAAGTGTCTTTCCCTTGCAAGAGGTAATGGTTAACACCTTGAGTGAGACACTTAACCCTCGGTTGCTCCAGAGGGAATGTCCCTGTAACTATTGATTGTAAGTCGCTCTGGATAAGACCGACAGACCAAATGTCTGCTTTACCCTTTACCTTTCACTCTGTTTCCATTTTGTCCTATTCCACTTGTTTGAGAATGTCTGAAAAACAACATATCAAGATGTGTATTGTGTGAACATATCCTCAAGTTCTGTGTTATATATTTTTGTCATATTGCCCGCCCTTTGGTAAATATCCCTTACTTCTACTCTCACAAACAAACTGTTTCTGTAGTTTGTTTTTTCTTCTCAGTCTCACTACTGTGTTATTAGTTTGGAGGCCAAACATTCCCTGATGTTGACATTGTCTCAGCGTGTACCAAATTCTCCTTAAAAGCTGCCGCTCGGTGCACAACCTTTCTCTTCTCCCCCTTTTAAGCGTCCACTGCTAAATTGCCACTGACAGGAGTTAAGCGACCAAGCGGCTGCTTCCCTTTGCCTATTTGCTTGTGTGTTGGAGGCGGCGTTGGCCACCAAGGCCTGGGGAAGACTGCAGTCTGTTCTAGTTGTGGCTGGTATTACTCACAGACTGCGTGCTGTGGACATGAAGAGGCCAGCCAGTGTCAATGCTGATGAGGCAGAGGCCCAGCATCAGCAGTCAAGAAATCACAGCCACACAGATGAGGCTTCAAGCCCCCCCCATTCGTCTCACTCACGGTGGCATTGTGTTTGGGGCTCATGAGCTGAGACTCGTTAATCGGAGATGGACGATTGTTTTAAACGAGCAGATGCCAGTGCATTTGTGTGTGCGCGCACGTGTGTGTCACAGAGACGGGTTTGTTATTGGCTGCTGTGAGGTAATGTTGCCGGAGCGTGACGACCTCGCAAAGGCAGGCAGGCTGGTCTGAACTATAGATCAGTGCACACTGACAGCATGGCTAAATAGCAGCAACCTCTCAAGGAGAACTGCAGCCAAGCTCACTAACATACAAATGAGTCTTTTTCAGCCTATTATCTATTTACCACGTGTGCTGTACCATTGACTACTACCATCACCGGCAAAAACCTGAAACCCGCACTTAACAGAAGCTGAAGGACTGAATTGCGTGAATAAATTCTTGAAATACATGATCATTACATACATACACCAATCAGCCACAACATTACAACCACTGGCAGGTAAGGTGAATAACACTGATTATTTCGTTACAGTGGCATCTGTCAAGGAGTGAAATAAATTAGGCAGCGAGTGAACAGACAGTTCCTGAAATTGAGGTGTTGGAAGCAGGAAAATTGTTTTTTGTTTTTTTTTTAAGTTTTAAGCAGTTTCACAGCTTCTGTGACAGTTTTCAACAAAGATTAGACTCCATTACTCCAGATCTGCCGCGTACTCAGACACACAAACACAGGCACAGAGAAACAATACATACAAATTTTCCACACCATAAAAAAGATCACCTTAATTAGTGGTTGTATTATGCACAGGAGGACATTAAAAGAAAGAAGAATGCCATTAAATAATTTCTGATTCAGCAACTAAAGGTCCAGAGTACTGCTGGGAAATTGTTGTCTGTGGTAATCTAATGTAGATTACAGATGTGGTAGATAGGGATTATACTGATAAAACCATATCATATTTCTTTGAATACTGCAAAAATGGTAAAAATGTAAATGACTACCACATGTAAAATCAATGCTTTTGTTATTCTACTCTGTTTCAGGGCCCTGTTTTTCCCTCTACACACGCAGCACGAAGGACTCAGCTGTGCACACACGCATCATTTGGTCATGTGACTGGAGCCCCGACAATAAGTACTTTGTGACGTCAAGTCGGGATAAGAAGGTGATTTACAGTTTTGCATAGAGCTGCACCATACAGGTCTATAATCTTGATAACTAGTGTAATTTGCCTGCCTGCTTGTGCTGATAGGTAATAATGTGGGGTCACCATAGCTCTGCGACTCGTGTTGGTGAGAACAACAGCACAGATGTTGGTCCATGCTCCTCTGTTCTGGATGTGGGGGATTCAGCCACTGCTGTGGCTATCTGCCCCTTCCTGCTCTCTGACCAAAGGTACAAAACTACATTACCCATAATTCACTAAGAGCATTTTTTCTGTTAGTGTCTTTTAAGTGTACTATCTGGGATTTTTTTTATAATCATGTACATCAAGTACTTAAGTTAATTTTCCAAAACAGTCTTTATCAACAGTGCAAATATAGATACATCTTTTGCAGCTTTTTCAAGATTATTTTAAAAAGAATTTATGGTTATTTATTTAAATTTATGAACATAAGTTAAAAATCTTAAGGTTTTACATAATGAAATGATGTTGCTGTGTTTTATTCATTTAATGTTGTTTTGATCATGTAAGTTTGCTTATTATTTCATTCTTATTTGTGTAGCTATCTCTTGGCGGTGGGTCTGGAGAGTGGAAAGATCGTTCTATATAAATGGAGACAGGTGGACGACCTGTCCTCTGGGTCAGACTGGAGCAAGTGCGCTGAAACCGACGCCTCGTATCCTTTCCACTGCCCTGGGCTCAGAGCTGCGGCCTGTTCGTTCTTTGGAAGCAGTCATGCTAAAAGGCCAAGGCCACAAGGTCCCAGGCCACTAGCACTTCTCACAAAACCTCTTTGATCTGATTATATGTGCTTTTGTCTGATCTGATAACAGGTCTGGGTCTGTCTGATCTAATAACACTGTTCCTCAGGGGGGTTAAACAGGCTTGCAGTGGTTCAGGCTGCTGCACCTGCGAGTCTTGTGTACTTCAGATTGACTGAGAGCTGTAATTTAAATCCAGTACAAGCTCTAATAACAAAGCTAAAGCTACCGCATTTTTCAGCCATCTTCCAAAATATTGCATTGCCCCCTCGGATTACACTTGCTGTTTCTCCCTCTTTCCTTCACACACGGTCCTACGCTCCACCAAGCAGTCACTCCAGGGAGTCAGTGGAGGTGGCTGTAGTTGACAGTAAAAGGCTGCTAGGGGTTGTGTTGTGGCCCACGCTGCAGTAGCCGAGGCACCAGGCTGAGTGTGCGGTTCCTGCAGGCAGGTTCCATGTTGATTCGGAAGCACGGCGTATGAGGCACCACCGAGAAGCCTGATAGCCCTTAGCCGCCTCTCACACTCTCCCTGCTGGGAATTGCCTCTAAAACATTGGTTACACTACACAGCTTTTGCACTCCACTCCAGTTTGTTAATTATAAACCCGCAGCTGAAGCTAATGAGAGTTTTTCTTGCCTAAATGTTGTTTGAACGCGAGACAGTGTAAAATTGTGTTTTTGTGTTTGAGGTGCCAGTGAGGCATGATCTAAACGGCTGTGTGTATGTTTGTATGGGTATGTCTAGTGAGCAAAATTAGCCTCTTAAACAGAACTTATTATTCAGTTATTCATTTTACAATTTATTGTTTAGTATGTACCGTAAGAGTCATGTCTTCATTTTGTGCTGTAAATGTCAAAACCTGGTGAAAAACAAGTAACAATTGCAGCAATATGATGATGATGATTTCTAATGGCACCCCAGGGGAATTTCTCATAATATCTCCGCTAAGCTAATGCTGGTGAATTAGAGATCGAAAATAACATTTGAAAAAGACATTCCATGTGGTTTTCGTTTGAAGTTTGAAAGACATTAATATACAAATTACCATGTATGTTTATAGCTTTCATAAAAGAAGCATTGCCATTTTTTTTGTTGCCATACATCTAGAAACTCCTGGGGGCTTCTCATTGCAATTACTAATTTTTAAAATACCACAAGACAATTATGTAGTTACAAGAGTGAAGAGCTGAATTATTGGTGTGGGTACATATTAGAAGTTAGTGTGCAGGTGCTTTTGTCCTCTGCCGGAGTGCCCCTTAAAGAGGTTAACTGAGAGCAAGCAGAACAGAAGGGAAGGCAGGGAATGGCCTTTAAGTAAAAGAGATGGGGCTAAAATGAGAGGATGGCAAAAGGAGAGTAAGGGAGGGTAGCGCGCTAGAGAGTGACAGCAGAGAGACTTGTCTGAATAGCCGTATTAAATCACACAGCTTTCCCTCGCCAGCAGCTTTCCTTGACTGACCTCCCCCTACAGTCAGAGTCACACTCTGGTGGTAAAGAGACTGTGCTGGAGGCCTAGGGCTGGCCAGGCTGGCCGGCGGGATGAAAGTGAAAGCCAGAGCAAGAGCAGCGACCACGTCTGGGTCCAGCTAGCCAGTGCCGGAGCTGACCACGCCGTCAAAATCTTCAACATCACCACACTGACTCTGTAGCAGCCTGACACCCACAGCCCCCAGTGGTGCCACCAGCCCTTCCACCCTGACAGACGCTGTCCAGCACTGAACTGCTTACTCTTCTCGCCATCCACAGTGTATTCACTGACTGATCCCATGCTGAAATTTAAGGACAGTGTTTCATAACTCTATTTGTGCATTTTGGTGACGGCAGGACAGATGGTGCCTTCCGTGTCACATACTAAAGGGATTGTGTACTATTTATGTTTTATGTAAAGAGCAAAAAAAAATGTAATAAATCCATCCTTTATAGCAAAAGAAGTGTTGATGACAGTTTAACTACAAAATAGACTAATCACATAATCTGGTCAATATACATAAATCATCATGACAGTTATCTTGTTCCCATGCCTTACTAAGTTGTTTTTTAATCCGTTTCCAGTTGCAAATGTCAAATGTAAGGGATGGTAAGTTTCTGAAAACAAGAAAAAGAAAGGAATCCAGAAGAGGAAGACGGTCATATTTTCTTTGGTATTCCCATTATCCAGAGTGGTAGGATTTTCCAGCTTGGGCCTGGAGCTGATGTGCTGTAGCGCGCAAGGCTTAGGGCTCCGAGCCCCTGTCTGATGCTGACATGCTAAATATTTGAGAGCTTGATGGAGCAGGCAGACTGACTCTGACATGAAGGCTCTGCACTCATTCTCCTCGCATCCTGTTTGCCATGGGGCCCTCGCTCCCTCAATTATTTATCACCCTCAATATACAGAGAGGGTCATTACAGATTCATCTTCCCCATCTCGCTGTGTGTATGTGTGTGAGAGAAAGAGTGAATTTGCTTTGCTTGCAGTTGTTTTGTTTTGAGCATTACTGGTCTGTATAAAAAAAACCCTGCAAACTAATTTTGTATTTCCAATGAACTTAGTCATGAGAAGAGACGGCAGTTAATTTTGATTATTTTATTAATAAAAACATTTTTTTGCAATAATTTATTAAAAATGTTATGACTTCCATGCAGTTTAAGGGTACAAGAATATGAAATGAGCACATCCACTTTGATTTTTCAACAGCTCCTGTGTGTGTGTGTGCTAGAACAAACACACTGATCAGGACAGTCGTGGAGCACAGAGCACTGGCAAAAGTACTGGATATAAAAAGAAAAAAAAAACAAACCAAACAAAAAAAAAAAGATAAAGATAAAAATTGTGGATCTCTTTGATCTTGATGGGCACCGATAGTCTGTGAAGTCAAAAAAAGAGAAGTCTTCCAGCACAGAATAAATAGTTTTGAATAGCGATGTGTAAACTTGAAGACGGCACGTTTTCACAGAGTGGCAAACAGACATACACACTCATCGTCAACATTCTGTAATTTTTTTTTTTGTCATTTGTAACGTCCCCCCACTATCATAGATTAATACCTCTACAGAAAAATGTGTTGTGTACATTATATACATTAGAAATAGTCCTTCGTTCTTTTGGGGTGTTGAGGAGGCCCTCTTATTGTTCCATATTGTCCTAAACACGCACTAGTTAACTCCCGAAAAAAGCCTTTGATAGTCCAGGCTTACGTTTTGCAAAAGGTGAATCTGTTTGCCCCAATAACTGTTGTCCAGTGTTAAAAGTTTTGTAGGTAACATGACAAAATGACCAAGGTTTCAGCTATTAAACTTGGTTCCAGAGTTTATTGCCTGTAACAAGAAGACACTCCACAAATCAGGTCCCATGCTGCACTTTTTTGAACCTCTGTGTCAATGGGTAAACCATGTGTTCGAACAATACACACTCTCGCGCGCGCGCACACACACACACACACGTCCACACTTGGTGACTGAGATTAAAATTACATAACACTCCCAAAATAAAACCAAGGAGTAACCTACTTGTTTGGTTGCTCACTGATTTCCCCAGAGAACTGAGCAGAAGTCTGTCAGAAGTTCACAGTTCTTCTCGCTGCACTGACAAACTCATCAGTGTTTGCGGTTGCCATATTGACTTTGAGCTTAGTTTGCGGTCAGCATGGAATGTTGTTTCGTATACATTTCAGAGGGTTTGCAAATGTGCACGGTCGATTCATTAAACGGAAGAGGTGTTTGGCTTGAATTGTCTGGATAGAAACACTGTGTTGTATCTTAAGTAGCTTTGTTCCTAATTATGCAGTGCAGGAATGTTCAGCATGTGCAATACCAGTCCCACTGTTTCTCAGATTTCTGACTTCAAGTAGTGTAAAATCGTGTTTTTTTTTGTGTGATAACTCCTTTGAAGTGTCACATGTCTTCAGAATATCAGTCTTGATATCCTTTTGGAGCTAATTATTGCCACTTTCATAAATGTTGTGCATTTGTAGGAATTTAGTAAGGAACAATTCTACAATGTATGCATAGTATACCATGTATGGAAGTGACAAAAATGTGTTCGAAAATCAGTTCTAGACATATTATAGCCTCTTTGCTAATCATAACCCAATATGTAATGTGTTATTACATCTTGTGTTAATGTGTTAAAAGCACGATCATCAACCTTGACTAATTTTCATGGACACAATTTCATTAGCCTCTGTTAAAGCTGTGCTCTGCAACACTGGCTTTCAGATACATACATTAAAAATAAAGTAAATGCAAGCTAAACAAAGTCTAAACCTTTTAAATGACCATGCGTTTAATAGAAATTATACTTGACGTATGGTTTAAATGGCCTATGCAAACTAAACTGACTCAAATGAGAAAAAAGGTTGAATACGGATCTTTAAATCAGGACTACAGGGCTTAATTACATTTGCGCCAATCAATAATAATCATGTCCAATTCAGAATAATGAAGTAATGAGATTTGTGGTGGAGACGAGACCATTTCTTACTGAGTATTCGCTGAGACTTCACTCCAACTACAAAACAAAAGCTATTCTATCACCTACAAAAAAAACACGTGCTTGAAACACTTCAGTGCGTCTCGAAATAGAAAACCCTTGCGTTCAGAGAATTTGTCTTTGTCGTCAGAACCCCTTGCAGTGACAATAGCAAAATTCAAATTTAGAAGCGAACAGCGTGCGTTGTTTCTAAGTGGGGATGTTTGCTTTTTTTCATGCTGTTGGGTCACAGTTCAAATCTCAGCACAGCGGCTGAACATGCTTAACTCCAGAGGTGTAGCCCAAAAAACCAAGGCAATGACTCAAGGAAATGTTCAGCCCTTTTACAACCACTAAACTTCACCAGACCTGCACATTTCTTTTAGAAGAGGGAAATGGATCTACAAAAGGTTGGGCAAGCTTTGTTGATTGTTTTGAAACTCCCCTGATTTCTACTTTTTCATGACCACCCTTTATTACATCAGTCTGTATGTGCCAGAGCACTCATCTAGAATGAGATTCCCAACATGTCATTCCCACTCATGAAGAAGTCCTCTGCATGTCTTACTTTCAGATGCTATATGACATCCAGGCACAGTGCACCCAGTTTTGTGTGCATGCCACTGCAGGATGACAATACTGTAGTGGGAACATTCTCCCAGTGAAACGTATGAATTTACCTGTACGCAAATAGCCATTACCATTAACAAACAATGGAATACAACGAGGTGACAGTAGCTATATTTCCAAAAATCCTTTATAAAATAAAAATTTGTAAAAAAAAAAAAATCATGGTATTTTTTGCTGCCCAGCAGCTTGACTCTTGACTTAACTTTTTCCATCACACTGACTTCTTATCAATTAAAATGCTTTGTTTAACGACAATTTCCTGCAAATGACTGTTGTTGCATATAAATTGGACTTTTCAATCTTTAATTTCATGTGTCACAGTGTAGGGCTTTACAGACTTCCCCATTACCTACTGATATTTCATTTTTAGCTTTTATTTGTTGGGCGGAACATCTTTTCTCTTCCATTTAAAGAGAATTCATTTCTGGTATTGACAAACGTTTGTCCGCTGAAGCACAAAATATCATTTTTATAAAGTGGATTCAACAAAAGTGGATGGAAACATAGCTACTGACTGAAAAGTAAGAGTGCTGTTTGTAATGACAGCTGAAATTTCGGAACTTCACATGAAACTGTTGTTCACTTTATATGTCTTTAGAACAGAAAAACGAAGAAAAAACAGAGATCTGGAGAGCATGTGAAAATGAAACTAGCGAGGACAAAAAAAAAACTTTCCTGTACATCATGGCCTCCATTCTGAGACATAGGCCAAGGTGCCGTGGCATTGTGCAGTTTTTGCTTAATTCTGCTCTGTTTTTAAAGGTTTTTTCCACTTTTTCCACTGAAGGTGAGGTGCACTAGCACTAACAGCCATATAGGCCTCTTGGATATTAGCTTGCAGTGAAGAAAAAAAAATTAAAAACACAAAGTTTTTTGACCCTTGTATAGCAAAATGCAATTGGACCAAAGCTGTGAAATAATAGCCATGATGCATTTTCCTCTATCAAATGGTTATAGTAGTAGTTCTTCTTAGTAGTTTCATGAACTAAAATTCTACAATGTCCTTTAGGCTCCAAGTACAAGACCACAGGCATGGCATTCAACGAACGTGACAAAAACTAAATCCAAGACACCAACGGTGAGATATCTGCAGAAAGGAAATGTTGTTTTCGCAAGGGATGATACTTAGCTTATTCCAATGTTTTGCATTTGAAATACAATTCCTTTGTTGTCTTGATATAGGTTTACAAAAAAAATAGTATGACAACAGCTATATGCCTATGCTCCTTATAACTGTGAGACATTTGTGCAAAGTTCACAGCACAGAGTTACATTTCTATAGCAACTATGAGGTATGGTCACTGTTGCTAAGTGCCAGGTGATATATTTCCAGTGCCTCTTGAGAAGGGGAGTGGAACTCCTCCTGGGCCTTGGGCCTGTGATTTAGGCCTCAGTGTGTGAGCGAATGACGTGCGGCCAATAGCACGCTCTCCATCCAAGCCCCTTTCGGCTCAAGCTACAACAAGAATCGCAAGACAATTTGTCTTCCGTGAGCAAAACCTGCGGCAGGAGAGGAAAAAACGAACTGTGCTGCAGGGCCATAGTGAGGTTCTGCTCCTGTGTCCTATTTGTAAAGTAAGACAACTCTATTATTGTGCTGTGAATCGCTAACTTCTTTTAGTTTCCTCTCTTTCCATCAGTGTGGACCACCTTGCTTTTTACCTGTGAGCTTTCCATGATGACACTTTTTTGCTTTTGATGAATATTATCACACCTTTCACCCCTGTTTAGAGCTTTCAGGCCTTCAGGCCGAGAGATGTCTGGGATTGCAGGCCAAAGTCGGTTCACGGCCACAGGCGGAAGCTCAGGGCTCGCAGGTGGTATCTATTAACCAACCTTTGTTTTTGACTACAATCTCTATGAGAGAAGGCCCACACACTCAGCTGAAATGGAAGACTGGCCCTCTTGATTGCCCTATATATCTCATACCTCACCTGACCACACGTGGAGGTTTTACATAGGGCCTTCCGGGTGAGCTGTGAGGACATCTCGAGGCCTCGCTTGTTCTAACCAGTGACCTTGCCTCTGTCTGCTTCAGCCATTATGAATCAAAAGTCAGTTTAACAGTTTAATGAACAGTTACCCAGATCAGGTTGGCCTTTTTTTGTTATATTTTTAAGGAAAATATTCGGTGCAAATCTAGCATTGTGACAACTGAGCAGTGTATTTCTCTTCATAAAAGAGATGGCATCTTGTGCTGCGTGACGTTTGTTGCCATGGACAGCAGAAATTACAACTGTCACCCATTAATTTTTTCCACACTTAAGAGTGCCAGTAGGATTGAACCGACCAGCTTATAATGCCTTTTCTGTTTTGCCAACAGTCACTTTCTAAAGTTTTTCAGAGGCCCTTTTCTGGAGTGCCCAGCCTTATCTGAATCCAATGACCCGAGTAATTAATTTCACAGCGTACTGAGAGCTTGCGTTGATGTGGAGGATGGTATTTACATGACTGTTAGCACGGTCAACAGGATGAGTCCTAGGTCACATCTGGATCATCGCTGCTGTGAAACACCAACAGCAAAGTACTAAAGTCTGACAAGTCGACAAGCTGACAGTGGGTCCACTTTTTTGACAACAAAAAAGGGAGTTTTGAGAAAACCCCTTTGAAGCAGATAAGGCTACAGCATAGCTGGCATCCTCTGTTGCTTCTCTCTGCTTGTTTGGGATTGAGGGGGTGACTTTAGGGGGAGAAATGTGGGTGTTGGTGGGCACTGTGGGTGTGTGAGGACGTCCAGTCGCCCCCCCCTCACAGCCTGGAGGATCTCAGTTCTGCTCTGACATAGACCATAGACGTGGATGGGGGGTGGGGTGGGAGGGGGGGTCATGGATGTATGAAGAGTCGGACCCCCCGTGTCACTCACACACTTCCGTTAACTGCTGACGTGGCTCAGTCTGTCAAATATAAAACAGAGACTCTCTTCCTCGGAGTGTGTGGCTGGGGCAACACTCACAGGCCGGACACCATGACCCTGTAGGAGGGGGGCATGTGCTGTCTGTGGCGGGGACTGGACGCTGGGCTGCTGGTGGGGCTGCAGCTGGCATCCACCCCCCCTATGGAGGGTAAATAGGCATGGTGCAGAATGGGCAGCTGCAAGGACAGCCTGCGCTGTATGCTGTGGACAAAGAGCACACAGGCATCAGAGGATGAAGGAAGTCAAAGTCAATGAAAACACAGTACAACACTAAATGTATCACAGGCTGTGTCTCAAATGGCTCTCTATTCCAGATGGTAGTGCACCATAAATGAATTAAAATTCCAGCCCCTGCAACAAAGTACTGCATATGTTTAACAAATAGCCATTTCAGACTTGGGCACAATCCCAAACTAGAGAAAATGTTCACTGTTTGAGTGGAGCAGCCAGAATTTCAGAACTTACATAGCATACTATATATGTAGGGAGCCATTTGAGAATCAGAAACAAAAAAGCAGACAGATATTCAGTTTGTTTTTGATCAACAACTGCTACAAAATTTTGATCTTTGAAGACATTTCTGAGGTCTGGTTCTTTCACACTGGTGCTAACATCAAGCTAATGTTGCTAATAAGCGGTAAAACCAATTAGCATCTTGTAAAGTGCTTCAAACCATGAGGCATGTTATCTTTACAAATGGACAAATGTACACAGCACAGTGAAAATGGACCAGCAGTCATCTTGAATGTTATAATCATGAAATGTTACCTGACTATTAATGGTCAGATATATGAATTTGACAAATAATTTGATTTTCTTTGTAATGTTATAAAACTGCAGTAAATGATTAGCCATATTTACTAACAAAAATGAACTTGTACTAACATAAACTAAGCTGAACTGATAGCTGGGTCAAATGTAAAAAATTGCCTTTCTTGAAGCCAACAATGTAAAAACTGAAGTAGAAATGTGCCTTATTATTTGTGGTCCGGGACCAGGGTCACTAATGAAAATGTGAGAACAATATATTCATTATGTAGTAATAAGGTGACTGAAAAATGAGTTTTACAGGAGTGTTTAGTTTTACGTGTTAGTGTTAGTCCTGCTCTTATTCAATCAAAGTACTTCAAAGAAAGTTTTAGTCAATTTTTTTCTCCATTCTCTTCTATGTACTGGATCATAACACTCCATGTTCACTTATATATATCTAAATGTGAGCCTATGTTTGTACAGAAGGGTGACAAATTACAGTTTTTAAAGCTCAAGCAGCAGCAATGTTCTGTAAAATACGTGACTGTGTTCATAAGTAAGCTCTTTGCACACACAGACACCACAACACACACACACCCACACACACACACACACACACACACACACACACAC
>JBBPCX010000147.1:16227915-16245451 GCA_037974365.1 Hydrocynus forskahlii | reverse complement strand
GGAGAAAGATAGTGAGAGAGTTTACTTGTGAGAGTTGGAGCAGCTGAAGGAACAGACTGATGGAGACTTGGTAGAGGAAATGGAGTGTTCACTCACTGTCAGCTGAAGCAGCCTCATGAGGAGTGAGGGAGAATGAGAGATCGAAAGAGAGTGAGAGAGAATGAGACAAAGTTGGAGAGAGAATCATCAGCTCACTTGACAACAGCTTTTCATCACCCACAGCTGTAATATCAACATGGGGAACATGGGAACATTGCACAAACTTCCATGACAACCATCGAACACCACAGCAGTGAAAAGCAGTGATGGGTGAAGACCCTCATGATTGTCAAGATGGGTTTCTGGAGCAGGAAGGATCTTGTGAGTTGTATTATTACACCTATAACAAATATGCTGTGTGTAGCATCTCCCTAATGTACTGAAGGTTTAGAAAGCATTGCAGAATCACCAACAGAATATGGCACCCTCAGTATGGCAAGAACAATACCTTATTGTGTGCAGTGAAGAGCAGCACTGTATGATCGGTGAAGAACGGTCAAGAAAAAGCAAAGTATCAACCAGGGGATTATGGGCAATTTGGCAGATATCTGTACAACCATGAAAATAGTTGTTGAAAGACTGAGGATGTTTAAATTACCTTAAAATAATTTCCCACATCTATACAGCGTGTCTGCTTGGAAAAACCCATGCTCACTCTTGAGCAATGCAGAAATCCAGCCACAACTGTACTTCATCCCACTGAGACAGGTCGAAAAGAAATTCAAACCTTTTTTTCTCGTTTGACAAATATTGTGAAAAATTCACATCAAATGACTTCTAAAACTCCTGAATGTCTATTAACCCCCTTTAAAGGCACCAGTAAATAGCTTCACACTTCAATTCTTCATACAAAATTATATAACTTACATATTAGCTTCATAGTACCTACCAAATCATTTATAGCAGTTACTGAGCCTTAAGATTTATAATTCATAATAAGCCTGGGGGAAGTGAGGCGTTCAATCCCTCTAAAAGCTACCTCACAGAAGGTTATTATGTGAAATGGTTACAAATATGCTGTCTGAGTTTTAGCCTAAATCCATTATTAACATTACACATAAAACTCAGAATACAAGTGTAGATACATTGGTGACAGTAAATGAAACTGATATTTTTATGATTTTGTGTAGATATCTTGATTCCTGGTTTCTATCAACACCACTGTAAATCAATGTTGTTGTTGTTTTTTTATTATTATATGTAAAACCACTTGTGAATGAGTGAATTATGCAGATTCGCCTCTAAATGTTAATAAGCTAATTTTCTGGCCAAAAAGTAGGTAAAGGAAATGTTTTATGTAGCCTCTTTGGAGCTCACAGCATGCGGCTGAGTGACCCCTTCTGCAGAATTCAGCTGAGGGCCGGCATGGCCTCTTTACCCCAGTGCAACTCCAAATGAGGTCTACCTGCTCCTGCCTGCTCTCCTGCTTCAGGGAACCGACTTTCTACAGAGCGTCCTCCTCCTCAGTGCTGCTTATTTTGGGTCCACTGCTCTAAACTCCACTTCAAACGCGGGGACTTCAAAGTGGCCCTGCTGCAGTGCTGGCGGCAGCGCCCGGAAGCTGCCAGAACTGATTTATTAGGAGCTAACTGCATCATTAAACCAAGCATCTAACCCTGAACATCACGCACATTTAAATATGCAAATGGGACGAGCGCCACGCTACATTTTGGGCCACACCTCCTTTGTTATCAGAGCCGAAAAAGCGCTTTTTATTGCTGCCATTCTTTAATCTAGCGCTCCGTCATAACCCAGGTTTAATCACAAATCCCATCTGTTCTCTCGCTTTGTGAAGCACGGGCACAGATGACTTTCACCAGGCTGCTGTCACGTGACCTCCAGGAGTATCCTTATTCGCATAATGACCTACCCTGCTCCTCCCACACACACACACACACACACACAGAAATAATTGGGCTTCTGCATCTGAATTTGTGGGCAGATCACTTAATATGAACAGAGGCTGAAATGCTCGCAGTATGTTAGTGCATAAAATTAAACTTGTAATCTCCTTTTATTTTAGTCTACATTTACACTCACCATCCAATTCATTAGAAAGGTCTATGTTGTGTACTACTCCTTGGCCTTGGAGTGGCCTTTTATTTTATTCTGCGCATTCTGTGCATTTATGTAAGTGCCGGTTTAATTATAATATGTTAGGGTATAATTATGCATGTATTGGTCAAAATCTGGGAGAAAAAATAAATCTAGCTTGAAATAGAACAGACTCACACTGTGACATCCCGGTCAGCGGCTGCTAGAGGCCTCCATGTGGGACTGATTGTAACACGGGTCTGGGTGTTCCCCAGCTGGTTTATCAGTAAAGATTCACAGCCGGCCTGGGATTAAGTAATAAAGGATGTTTGTTTTCATTGGTTCTGGTCTGTATGTGTGTTAATATTTAAGTTCAAATGATTCATGCCCCAGTGTCCACCCTCACGCAACCCTCACCTATCCCCTCGGTTTGTACGGTTTGTCGTCTGTGTTTTGCTTGAGTTTTGTCCCTCAAGCCTTCTTTGGTGTTTTTGTAAATCAGTCTGAGTAAAATGGAAATCCACAGTTGCACCTCCCTCTCTTACTGGTGCAAACCCTCCGTGACACACATCGAATGATGTCATGTTGTTGTGGTATATTTCATACTGTCTGGTTAAAAGCGTGTTTGAGCAGTCCCAACATAATAGCCGGCACTTAGATGCTCATCCTAAATGAGTTGAGTCCATTAAAAACAGCTTTAAAAAAAGTAAGTAGCTTTAAAAGAAAAGTGTCACAATTGGAAGGCTTCATTATCGATGTTAGAAAAGAAAAGTGGTACTGAGTCATCTTTAATTGTTTGTAAATCAATATAATGATCTTGGTGTAATCTTACAGTTTATGGGTTTTGAGTCAAAGAATTGCATGCTGATGTTTATTTGTGTCAGATTATTCATTCACTGGTGTGTTTTTAAGGTGGTCAGGTTAAAGCTGTTGCAATTTTGTTCATCCTGTGGAGTTCCTAATTTAATCATATTTGACTAATAAAGTGATTCTGATTTTACACACACTCTCACTTGCTCAAGCTGTCCAACTTGTTGTTTTTCACCAAGGACATACAAAGGTCCCACATATGATGAAGCCATCAGCCATGACACCTCATTAGGACCAGCACCCCTTCCCCTGCTCGCTTCTGTGCACAAGATACACACTCCAAGCTGTGAGGGATGGGGCAGGACTGCTCTCCATCACACTCAGCCTGCTAGGCCCAAGACACACACACACACACACACACGCACGCACACACATCCTCTTGTGGAAACTGCATAACACAGAATGAATACATGAAGTTTTTTCAAAATAAAATAAAGGTTCCTAAATGGTTTTTGGCCATGAGGGCAACAATGAGGGTAGTGAGTGCCTTACTGCTGAAATCCACTATTTTATTATCATTATTAATATATTTAATATCATTAAAATAATACTCACTATTTAGGGCTTAATTACTCCCATTAAACTTTATGAATTTTCAAGCCATCTGTTTCAAATCTCCGGCCTTATGAGAGCATCAGCACTAGGCTAATGTAAGTGAAAAAGAGTAAATAAAAGAAATGAACTGACAATATTAACAAACATTTAATTCAGACTGCAAGCACGGAAATAATGCACTGAATACTAGAACAGAAACAATACTAAGATAAAAGGCATAGTTTATTTAAAACATGACATCCATGTGAGGAAAAAAAACAAGGAAAAAGCAGGATGAATGATCTACAGCAGATCTGTCTTAAAGATCAGGAGAGAATCACCAGGAGATCCAGATTTACAGCAAATCATCAAAAGTCTACCTGATAAAAGCTTCCACCTAAACCACACAGTATATATAATGCCTCCGTTATGTAGTCTTTTATGGCACATGGAAAACCGGGGCTGCAGCACACGTTAAGTTTGGTTTCCCTCTGATTTTTACTGCTTGCCTGTTTAGTGAGGCATGATGATTGATTGATGGCCATGCATCGACTCAGCTTGCCTCACAGCATCATAATCAACAACCCCTACACAATCTAGCATAACAAAACATTAGGTTTAGTTATACAGCAACTTGCATATCAAAGTTAAGTACCATTAAACTACTGCAGTTTCTAAACGGATAACAAATGAGAGGCTAATTCATTCCTCAAAAGTGTAATCTATTACCTCTGCATTATGAATCCACCCTGTACGCCAAGCTGCATCAGACACGGTGTGTGAACTTCAAACACCCTGCCTGATCTAATATCTGCTAAACATTCCACCACGTCGTCGCGCAGCTTCTCTTTGGCATCAGCCTGACCTCATATTTTCCCTCTTACGGTTTACCTAGCCTCTGTTGATTCAGCAGGTACACGCTCTTTCCCAGGCTCGCCGGAAATTAGACCCATGTTGACATTAATTGAACAGATTTCTGTTTGGCAAAGCAATGAGCGGGTGTGATATCTTTCGACGATGTTAATTTGGTTCCAGATACTAAGCGTTCCAGGTCATAATACTATCAAATGGCCTGATTACACATACATATACACACACTGTTATCATGACCTGCCCAAGTCTCTATCATTTGACACAATGTGAGATTAGGCAGTCCATTGTACAACTTAATACAGAGTTAATGTAGGGTTTAAATGGCTTTAATGGAGATGTTTGTGGTAGTGTGCCGTGCCATTTCTGTGCTGAGATAGGATAGATGGGCAAAACCACTGTACTTCCAGCAGAGGGACATTTTAACCACATACATTTCGTCTCTTCCTCCCTCACCCTCTCCTCCTGGTCCCTTCTCTTGCAATAATTGAGTCCTTGGAGAGCTTGGTTACCATGAGGCCAGTGTTATACATAGCCGGTTAAGGGTCTGTTTTACACTTGAATATGGCAAGAAGAGGTCTGCTTATTACTGGCAAACTCTTGATCAACAATCCTGAGCAGGGCCAGTGTGATGATGGATGAATGAGACTTTGAATGAAGTCACGTTTTCCGGTGTAGTTGGAATGCACAAAGATGTTGATGTATTTCAAATATTTTTTTTCCAAGGATAACAGAATATGCTGCATAAATCATACCTGCACACAGCCTACAGCACATCCTCCTCACATACATGCCATATTCACAGTTCAGTACCGTCTCTTTAGAAAGACTTATCAGCCCCACCTTTATCACTAAGAAGAGATGCCACACAACCATGTAAAATCTCCATCCTGTCTTAAAGCCACTTTACTTGTCCAGTCGGGTTCACAGGTAAACACTGCTCTCTTAGGTCATGTGGCATTTAGGTCTTCCCCTCTGAGATGGATTCTTTCTGTAGAGTATTTTGTGAGATTCCGCAAGAGCCTGTCATGATTACCTAAATACTCTCAATTAGAAAAATCATCATTTAATCATTCTTAGAAAAATCATAATTTAAAATTTGTTTACCTTATAATGTAATTTAAAAATGTTCCTACTGATCTATGATCCCATAACAAACAGAACACGGTGCACACATTTATATGGATTCTTTTCCTTAATTAAGTCTTTTTACAGCCTCCTTGGTTATGTTTTTCCAGCAGAGTGGAAGTTGTGTCTGGAGTTCTGTGCTATTTATTATCTGGTCTTTTGTTAAAACAGTCAGGTGAATACTTGATTACTGACATAATCGATAGTGACAGCCCTAGACAACACACTGCAGAGGTAATTGTAATATGCATATAATATCACTGTCAGAACAAAACCTCTCCATCTCCATATTTGTCCAAAATGGCAATGTTAAAGGAGAACGAAAAATATTCTTAGATTTACAGGTAAGTTATTAAAAAGACATATTATTCTAAGTCATTCCAAAGTAAAAGACACCTAGTTGTTCCAAATTGTTACAAAATATGACACACCGTAGGCCTGGAAGGCCTGGTCACGGCAGGTGTGTGCGATGACCAAAATATGGGTGTGGAATCCTAAATTTCCGACATTTACCAATGCAGAGCTATTTGCAAGAAACTGTTGCTTCAATATTTTGGTTTGAAGACTAAATGAGTCTTTCTACAAGTGTTTAACACGTTTTTATTCCAAATCTCTGATAATTAGCACCAGTCATAATTATCACCCCAACACTTGTGCCAGACTGACAAAAGAAGACAACAGACTTTCTGAGGAAGTGAATGTGATCTAAAAACAAAATACTTCAAAAAGGCTCATTAGAATTAGTGTTGCAGGGGCTTTGGTAGCACTGAAATCCACTCGCTAACCTCAGGGGCTTGCTGAAGTGTAAGCAGAATTGCAGCATAACAACAGAAGGGACATCAGTGATCCAAGACGGCTTAAAAGACTTAAAGAATGATCAAAGGTTTAACAAAACAGCCCTTAACAAGAAATCCATAGGAGCTCTCTTTAAATTGCACTAGCTGTCCAAGCTAAAACACAGAAACCACCAATCACAGTCAGTCCTCCAAAAATAGTCGCTCCACATTCCATTGTTGGTAGATTATTGCCATTCTCTATGTTTTGCCGGCACAATTCCTGATCATATACTAGAATAAGACCCTCAGTCTGGTCTCCTATAGTATAGACAGCCTGTGCCTCGTCCTGAATGCTTTTAGGCTCAGTGACACATGTAGTGACTCAGTGAGAGAGTGCAGTCATACTGGTCCTGCACCACTGAGATAGGAGCATGATGCCTTATGATGTCTGAGTGCTCCCATATGCTCGCTCTTGTCCCCTCTCTCTCTCTCTCTCTCTCTCTCTGGCTCTTTCACCCTGACCTGACATGCATGCCGATGCAAGGAGAGCCCCTGTCAGAGGACAAACCTTCAGCTGCTCTCTCCTCTTGTCAGACAATGTAAACATCAAGAAGTTGCATTCGATTTTCCTGTGGACGATGTGGTTTCATTGCAGTTCCCAAAAATGTTTGTTGAGCTAGTGCCAGGACCCTTTTAGACATATTGTACAAACAAGGAGCCTTGTATTCTTTTGCCAATATTTAAAAAATAATTTGCACTGCTGAGAGCCTGATGGAAGGCATCTGAAATGAAGAAAGAAATATCTGAAAGAAAGAAAGGATTACAGATTAACGAACTATCATGCTTTAAGGAAGAAATTTCCTCTTCTTTCAACTGTGGCTGGGGTCGGCTGCGGCAACGCAGCACAGCATTCGGGCCCAGACAAGTCCGGAAATAAACGAGGGAGCAGCATTTGACTTCTGACCCACTGTATTTGGAATTGTACTTAGATAGAATCGGCGTGCTTCCATTTCCCTGCACAGTGTCCATGCTCTGCCCCCGCCGGCCCACTTCATGTGAGCGGGGAAAGCGGAGCGAGTGCAGCGTGCCAACAATCTGTCTCTTTAGCACAGAAGGAGCGCAGAAGTGAGGCGCTTTTGGAAGAGCTGTCTTATTGCCACACCGACGTATTGAACGCACTGCAGGTTGCTGTAGTAGATGCCAGCGACAGAACGCACACAGCCTGAGAAGACACTCTGAATTTGAGATGATGATGAATGGTGTGCTGTGTGGATAGATAAATAGATAGAGCTTTATTGATCACTGAGGCTGCTCCAGTAGCAAAACGAAAATGCTGGACATACAACACATTAGAACCTGAGCTGCTGCATGCAAAAATATAGTCAAAAAATCAAGATGTTCATTCACAAAGTGAAAATAAGGAGACATTTTCTACAGAGAACACACTTGCACATACTTCAATGCACAATTACTATTTATTTGCTGAATCTGACAAATCTAATAAAGCGACGGCAAAAAGTGGCCTTTGTATTTTGCTTGAATGTTTTAATTATTTTTATGTTGCAGTAAAATCTCATTCGTGTTCTGCTGAGTCCCATGTAGAGGCCGTGTTTTCACTTAACAACACACGCGCTTTGACTTTTGCTCGCAACTTGCACATACAAACTGACTACCTCAGTGCAGAACAAAGCATGTTAAAAGTATATATAATATCACTTCATCCATCTTTATTTGGATAATCAGGCACTATGCCTTTCGGGTTGGTGTCGTACAAAAGAAAGAAAGAAAAAGACAAAGACAAAGAAAGAGAAAAGGACAAAGAAAAAAAGGGACTAACAAATGACTTAATGATTAATACTATGGAACTCTATTAACTTGTTTCCATGGCTACCGAGGAGCAGTTCTGTCAGAATATTCTGCTCTATGAAGATAACTGGGCTTTTCATAACTTCACTACTTATGACAAATCATCCCACACACTCAAATAGTGAAATAATCTGTCATTCATGCTTTGTATATGGCATCTTGAATACGACAACAGCTTTTTTTTGTTGTTTTTTTGTTCATCATTTCATTTTGTTCCTACTCTGCTTTCATTGATGTTGATCATAAATACTTTATTCAGAGCGTCCAAAGTGGACGTAGTCAGTTTTCCGTGTACACGTGTGTGGCGATGTGGCACAAAGGACACTGATGCCCAGCTGGAGGAAAGGCTCCAGGCTGGATGTGTCTGTCTGTGGGCTGGCAGTGTGTCAGGGGTGTAGGAAAGAGGGGTGGAGTGTCGGGGGATGTTTCGGAGGGGGGGGGGTGTTGAGAGGCGTCCGGCTGGCAGGCTGGCTGGCAGGCTGGCAGGCCGGCTGTCTTGCTGTCAGATGGTCAGAGCTGGTTTGTTATCAGACCTCAGCTGCACAGTCTGGAAAGAGAGACGGTCACCAGGCGGGTGCCATGCATGCCTGCCTCAATAGCCTGCCAGAAGAGGGCACTGGAGAGATGGCACAGCTTTCATTGGCACAGCATAAGAATGTGTCATCAGTGTGCCATAGTGCTCTATAGGGTGCTGTATATAAGACCACTGAGGGCTATATGTGCATGCTGTAGAGAAGCTGCCATAATAATCCATCACGCCCAGACTCATACTAACTCCCATTCAGAGTCACAGTACACACAAACTCTCATTAGAACGAAAGCTCATTTCGCTGGCTAAATTAGTCCTGTGCAAATTATTGGTCTGCGTCTCTTTCTTTGACACTCCAATTTCTCACCTCATCCCAAGTCCCCTGGTAGTGGCAGAACACCTGCAGCCCGTCACATTGATCTGGCCCTGCAGTTCATGCTGCAGCACTGGCCTCTCATTTTGGCCAAACGACACATTTCATTTTCTCCCAGACACAAGCCTTATGAGAATAATGAAGAGCTGAAGTATGAGCTATGTGGCTCAGGAGGCTCTTAGCACTTCCAGAGCTATCGACCCATGCTTACAGGTGTGTTGATACATCAGTATAAATTATATTCAGACATATTAATAATCGTTACGAAAACCCAGAAGCAAATTAAACAGAAGCATTTGTAAGTTTCTCTTATCAAAACCCAGTTCAGCAATAGGTAAACAAGCAGGTAAGGTAAGCAAAGGTAAGACAGGGTGTTAGACTAGAGCTCTTAATTTAGACCTCCAGTTAGGACACAAAACAAATGAAATGCCTCTATTTAAGTTAGGGTGCCCTTTGCAGCTTGAACGTCTCTCTTGCAAGTTGAGTGGAATGCTGCATTAATATACAGAACACTGATGAGACACAGCTGGGAGTGATGATACAAACTGATGTAACAACCTGAACAAAGGTGGACATAACAAGGTGATGGAATCTGGGTGGCAAATTGGAGCAGACAGGAAAAAGGTAGGTAAAATGTGAAAGACACAAGACCTGATTCCATCAATGATATCTTGATCTGTATCAGACTGATTTTAAAAATAAAATGCATTTTGCTTTGATTGTCAAATAGATATTTAGCTAAATAGTTTTCAAAAGTCGGTGATATTACATAACTGTAATATAAACATTTTCCTATCACATTCCATGCCCCAGTATCCCAGCCCCTCTTTATGAACATATAGTAGGCTATTGCAGTGTAGTACCCCTCAGCTGTGACCATTTTAAAAGCAATTGCTTCATGTTTCTGGATTTGTAAAATACACACATATTGCATAACTATACATAGTATACGTGCAAAATACAGGAAGGGCTAGGCAACAGTAGAAAACACCAGCCCATCATTCTTTATGAGCTGTGGCTCATAAGGCCAGAAGGTAGGAAAGGAACCCGACAGGAAGTAGACAGTGGTCCCTATCAGATCTGGAGCAAAGCAGCTCAAAGCAGGGCATAAATTCATTATTCCTGGCCTGTCTCCAATCCAAGCCTGTCCAGCTCCTCTGGCTGATGGGATGGTTGGGGCCTCGGACCGTCTGTGCGATTGCATAAGTGTGATAAGGAGCCGAGTTTGCGCTCTCAGGGGCATAAGACTCACTGAGGATATCTTACTTGAGGCTTCTAGCACACTGAAGCCATGACTAAAGCTCTGAGCAGAGGCTACTTCTTAGGCTACAATTGTCTTCTCTACTCAAGTGAACTCTATGCGCACACTTTTATAAAACAGGCAGGAATCTGGAAAAAAGGAGAAGAGTCTGTTGCTTCACTGTAGTGATGCACAGATTTTTATGACCCTCACCCGACCAACCTATTTTGAGAGCTGAACCTGCCCTGTCCTGCCTAAACTGCAGAAATATGTATTCATCAATGACCCAAACTGGACCTGCAATGTTTCCGTTTGTAATTTATAACTTAATTTGAACACTGCTTTGTCACTTTTTGACCTGCCCCGCTTGCACCTGTGAAATGTTCTAATAACCTTAACCTGGAAAAATGCAACTATTGTGCCTTTAAATAAAATTCCACTTGTTTGACCGAGCAGTTAGGAGAAAAATCTCATTACACCGTTTTCCCTCTTACTCCAAGCATAGATAATTAGCCAAGATATGTTTTTCAATGTGCGGTTCTATAATTTTTTGCATCAGAGCTACATGGCCAATATAGCTAATAAGTAATGGTTACTTCTACGGCACCAATTAGCATTGAGCCAAGTGCATACTGGAATCCTCACACACTTGCCTGAAACCTCATTAGGCTGCTGTTTTTAGCTATAAGACATTTTTGTAGATATCTGTATGTTACACAGTGTTAGAAACCCCTCACGCAAATCTATTTGTGATTGTCTGTTTCAGACAAGAGTGTTATTATTTAGGAATGTAGTTTGCCAAATAGTTGGTTTCCATAACTTGTTAGCTACAGTAAGTAGCCTCACACCTTTACTGCAAAACCAAAGATGCAAACGTTGGCTCCTTCAGTCATGTCTTGCCAGACCGATCACATCTGGGATAAGTGGAAAAATGTGATTTTTGGCCAAAATATTCCTTCACAAGGAGAAAGGAGCTTGTAGGTCAACGGCAAACACACAAGCTCCTGCCCACAGGGGCCGACATGCCGCCCTCCCCCCCCACTGTCCAGGGCCACCAGCAGATGGCCAGCCTGAGATGAATGACACTCAGTAGCTATATTTATCTCCCACCGCACTGATGCCAAAAACTTGAGATATTTTTATTACATCTACACTTGCCAGGGTACATATAAAAAGGGTCCAGAGCCTAAATGTCTATTGTCTTTATTTTTTTCTGTCATTTTATGCACCAAAACCAAACATAACTCGTTTTTTCAATCTCTTTGTCCATTTTAATGAAACAATCCATTTTCATCACTGGGCCTTTCAGACTGTGGTTATGATAAAGACCTCTGCTCTGACTGGCTGCTCTGTACTGCAGCTTGTTCCAGAAGCATACTGAAACCGTCCTCATAATGTCAGCGTAAATGGGACTAGGCTAAACTTCTGAAGGATGGATAAGCAGATATGTGTAAAAATGTATGACATCCCAACAAATTAATTTAAAACAATCTGTTTTTGCAGCCTGGTTTGAATACATGGACTGTATGGCTTTGGTGGGTGCATTTTGAAACCTTAACAATGGTAACATATTACGTCAGACATGCTGCATCAAATTGAAAACAGCGAGTACAACTTGGTTTTTCATGATATTGGCCCTTTATCATTGGAAATAGGCTTAAATGTTTATAAAAGTGATTAACGCATGTTCTTTCTCTGTTACACTATTCTGTGTAGCCTGGCTGATAATAGTAGATTAATTGGTGCTACCTTCAGAGGGCCTTTGAAGCACTTTGATGTGACCCCGGTCTGGAACTGCAGTGCACATCATGTGTGAGCTAACAGGCCACCGACCTCTCTGATGCGTCTGTTCACTGATAACACACACACACACAGACACATAGACACATGGACACACACACACACACACAGACACACACACACACACACACACACACACACACACACTCACACACACACACACATACACGCTACTATACTGTACTGACAATTCATAGCATAACCCCACAAACACACTCAAATCCCGCGAGAACTTATTAGGAGGATACTGGAACTGTTTCTCTCCATTCTGCGTAAATTAAACAGACGGATCAGAAAGTAATGACAGATCATTAGGAGTGCTCCTGTGCTATGTTAAAGTGAAGTCTGCTCCGGCTATCTACACTAATGAGCAAAATGCACATGAATAAGGGTCAAAACATCACTAGCATTACACATGCTTTACACACACTGTTCCAAGCACACAGCAGACTACGTGTTCCAAAGAAAAAAAAAACAAAACATGCAGGTACTACAGGACTTACAGGCAGTTATTAGCATTTGTGTGTATTTATTTTAAGTATATTCACTCAGTGATACATGTACGCCTATGGCCTCTCACTTCATGCATTTAACTGTGATGTAAATTACACATGACTGACCACATAAAAAATGCAGAGTTGGGTATGCTCAACCAGTCATACCCCAACCTTTTTGTTTAAAGACCCTGGTCAGTGTTGAAATATCAAGGGGGTAAAATGTGTGTTATTAATAAAGGAACATTGTCACTGATATTGTCACATAAATTTACATAATAAATTATTAGAAGTGGATAAAGAAAACAGGCTGTTTTCAGCCTCCAAACTTTTGAGGGGCAGTGAATACACACAGACAGAATCATGGAGAAGCGTGCCTGGCCCGCCCCTCCCGGCAGCGTGCTGTGGCATGCGGGTTAATGAGTGTGCAGATGGTGGACATGAGAGAGAGCTGGTCCTGAGGTCTGCCTCTTAGACACCTCTCCTTTTCCTCTCATCCCTCAATCCCTTCCTTCTTCTGCATATTTTCCATACGTTTCACACCTCCCTCCACCGCCCTTCTCCGTCGTCCCCACCCAGCCAGAACTCCCACTGAGAGTGTGGGAGTATGTGCAAGTGTGTATGTGTGTGTGTGCATGTGCAGACACACCTTGTCTCCCACTATTCATTTGATTTCGCAGCTTTCCTAACAAGAGACAGTGCAGAGGAATCTCGTGCATCGTTAATTTTTCCTCACTCAGAACCCGGGCTTGTTGTACCTGAGAAATGCAGCGGGGTTAAATATGTTTTAGCAGGGCCCCTGCTGTGTAGCTCACACAGGCATGAAATCTCATTCTAAACACCTCAGAGAGGACAGCATAGCCGAGTGGGTCAGGGCACAGGGGCACGGGGCAGGCAGGGCAGCGCTGATTAGGGACGTGGCTGCACGGCTCCCACGGCCCACTGCTCTCAGTGACTGCCGTAGGGTTTAATAGCGCCATATGCTTTACTGCTCGGCTCACACCATGCCGAGCACACTTCCTCCGGTGCTTACATGGGGATCAATCCTCGGGCCATTTTCCTTCCTCTAGCCCACTCTTTCCCTCCTTCCTTCGCTCCATCCCTCTGCTTCCGGAGAGAGATGGTGCCAGCCACAGTGAAGTGAGATATCAAGAGTCAGGGATACTTTACTGACTGGAGTCAGATATCCATCTAGACACACAGTAATTGAGGTTGTACAAGCGTTTCAAAAATTAACCTTCAGTCTATCAAACTATAGAGAACTGTCCAAATATGTAGATTTACAGGGGTAGCCTAAACAGCATTTTACAGGCTTCAAATATTCATTGGTGTTTCCAAATGAATACTCAAATGCACATTCTCAAAACTAGCCTTAAAAAACATAATTTAAACAGGTCCTTACAACAATTCAAAATATACCTAGTAGGCAGCAAACAAAGTATTAACAGCATATAAAAGCAAAAGTGGTATAACTGGAATCGGCCACAGTGTAAGGCACAGTGTACCGGTCATGCCTCCATGGTATCAACCACTTCTTGTAAATTCTTTACTGAGCATTTCTTAATAGTCTGATCATTTGAAATATTCCCACATGTGTAATGTTTTTTGGCTACCACTTCTTTAAGGTGATGTCTAGCATGAATTCAGCTGAATGAATTATTCATTCATTTTTGATGTTTTCCATATATTAGTAATATCTGTTCTACAGTGTTTGTGATATTAAAAACAGACTTTCAAATTTTATTAAACATGAAAATGTATACTAAAGTAACAAATGAAAACTCAATGATTTAAATGTTTTGATCTAACCCTACAAATGTAGACTGTCATGTTAGCTTCATAAGACATGCATTATGCATGTGAATGGTCACCCTCACACTATTAGGATCGATCTGTTGTAGTTTTTGTTGTGTAATAGAGACCTTTATGGATAAACAGCTTACTCATAGGCTGTGCAGAGTATTCAACATGTTCAGCTGTTTTGATGTTGTAATTTATCTGAAGGCTGAGTTGTACTTCCGCTAAAATGCATGAAAACATGTGCAAAGTGACCATTTTGTCATATGTGAACAAACCACAGCACACAGTGTGAAATTCTTTCTCTGCATTAAACACATTCACCTAAGTGAAGCTCGGGCAACCAGGAACACAGCGCCCAGGAATGGTACCTTGCTCAAGTGTACCCCAGAGGTGCCACTAACTGTCCTGGGATTCGAGCCTATGACTTTCTGATCAAAGGGCAACGCCCTACCCACTAGGCCACCAGCTGCCAGTGGGGATGTCACAATTATAGATTTTGATGGCACGATTATCATCTGGGAAATAACCATGGTTTCACAATTATCATGATTATTTCACATGTATTAATTTCACAATGTAGACAATCACATTCTTTAGAGGTTTTTTACCCTTAATTTATCGCTGTCTTTTTTTTTTAAAGAATTTCCCTATTTTGTAAAAAAAAAAACCTATTCGAAGGCTGCAGGACTGCAGTGCTCTTTTGTCTGGAGTGCTTGCTTCAGTTCTATCCTTTTATTAAAGTGCAAAAATGTGAGCATATTCACATTCGTCACATTCGTAATATTTTCTTTCACTGGTCGTACTGTCTGTGTGTTTCTAGCACAAATGCACCGCTGGTGAATCTGTTGATAGCACTGTCATAATCTATGTTTTTAAGAGTGCCAACAGAAACATGGTGTTGAGGAGCCTTTACGATTAATTAACCACACCGTTTTAAATCGCAGTTAATCGTGAAACCGGTTAATCGGGACATCCCTACTGCCCAGCTGTATCTGTGTCATGTGTCATCTGTGTCTGTGTCATGTTTGGAGGTGTGTCATGGATAAATCCACACCTCCAAAATCTCTACTACATGTCATGTGAATCTGTGAGGCTCTGTGTCAGGAGTACACTGATTGGCTCTCTGGTAGTGTTAGGGGTGGGATGAGACCCAAACTCAACCTCAACCACAACTGTAAAAAAAATCAAATGAAGTTTAAATAGGTTGGCAGTAGAGGGGCAACCTTTATATGACCCATCCTTAGTTTATTATTAAAGCAGTAAAGTAAATACTAGAGAAAGGAAGACTGTTTTCTTTATTTTCTGTCCACTCTGGCTTGGGCACTTCCCCCTTAGTGCACATTTGCTCACGACGTCTACACAGAAGCATAAATCATTCTTAAGTTAATGTTGTGATGGCCAGAGATACTCTACTGCATGCCATAAACACAGATATTACAGAACAGAACATTTAACCACAATGTATATGCTATGTTTGACTTACCTACATGGCAAAAGAATGCACTTATCCTAACAATGTGACATTATACATGCATACAAAAGGAGGATCATTTGAAATTAATAACACACTCCAAATTTAAGGTATTAAATACTTGTTTGCTAAAATTTCTTATTACGAACATATTTGTCCAGCCTCATAAAGAATGATTTTGTGGGTTGTGCCTAGACAGTTTAAGTGAAAAGCTCTGTTTAGTCTGACCTGCTCTGCATTTTGCAGGATTTGTGTAAAAAAGGAGAGCAGCAGATGAGTTTCATTTATGATTTCTAAAAAAAAAAGTTGTAAAAATTTCATAACTGACAAAGCCAATGTCAAAATCTCCCAACGGAAAACTTCTACCTACAAAAATGTATTTGCTGTGCCAAAGCCAGGGGCCCCTCTTTAGAGAGTTTTCAAACCCTGAGCAAACTTAATCAGAGCTTGGAGGGCTTGGAGCTAGAGAGCTCACAAATCATCACAGCACCCCACCCTGCCCCATCCATCACCCAGACGGGCACCCAAATAATTCAGTGCCCTCGAAAAAGAAAAAAAGGAGGGGAAAAAAACATGATGAATGAGTGAATAAATAAGTCTTTTGCAGTGCCACAGCAGTGACGGAGTGAAGGCCATACTGAGAAAGAGGGCTTTTTCATAACAGCTTCCATGAGTCAGAGACCCTTAGCGATGGCGGACTGAGAGGCCGGACGCTGCCCTCTGCTCCGTGTTACCAGCTGTCTGCATCACGCAGTCCAGGTAGACTGAACTGCACGCTGCTGTCTGGCACCGAGAGTTTAATTAGCCTTGCCTAAGGGCTAAGGAGTCCCAGCTCCCTCTGGGAAGCCATGATGTTTGGTGTCAGTCTGAACATGCAGACCAAGCATAGTCATAAAATACAGACACTCCTCATGTCACAGGGCGAGACATTCATGACGACATCCTTGAGCAGATGAGATAGGGGTAAGAAGGTCAGCCATGTGCTAATAACACAAGTAGAGAAGTATAAAACCTGTGTGATATTGTTGCAAGATATGGGTTTTTCCCATAACTCTGATACCCAAACAAACTCAAAATGCAAATATGATGTAATATGTACGAACCTACAGTGTTGGTGCAGAGTAGTACCTTGTGGGAAAAGGCTTGTTTTTCACTTTTGTTGTGTTCTACTGGACAAAACGCATGAAACTAATTTGCATGTGCAGAGCGGCAAAATGAGCAAATGGAGAGTAACAAGCTGCCTTTGTTAGCTATAGCAAACTGTGAAATGTAGTTTTAGAGAGCAGCTGCAAAGTGCAAAACAGGATTGGGGATGAGCAAGCCAGTGAAAACAAACAGGACAGAATGACAAAAATGCTTCCAACAAAGAACACTGTGCAAAATCTGTTGCTGCACATTCCCTTCACAAAATTACATTTGAACCACATTTAACCACATTAACATATTTAATATTTCTGATTTTGAGACTGTTGTCTCCAAAATATACAAGATTATTTAACTTTATAAACATTGCTACTTGTTTTAAGAAATTATAGAAGAAATATTTTTATTCTACTGGCAGAATGTCAATAGAATAACACCAAAATATCTACAAATTGAGATATATATATTTTTTGAGATATTTTAAGATGTTTCTAGAAAGCATTTTGCAGTGTTGTATCTAAAGTGACTTTTATGAAGAATATGAAAAAAACTGCATAATTATCATACTC
>JBBPCX010000147.1:16207638-16227194 GCA_037974365.1 Hydrocynus forskahlii | reverse complement strand
TATGCTGGAGCTCATATCCTTCACCCCTCAGCAGGAGTGATGTGTGTGCTGGAGATGTGTTCTTCCCTGCTCTCCCCTTCCCTTCCCTCCTCTTTTCTCTGTTCTGTTCTTTTCTCTTATACTGTGCTGCTGGCAACTGTATGCACCCTGCCACCACTCTGCTGATGCAGCAGGACAGCTCTGTGGGCAAGGCAGCACAGCACAGCACAACACACACCTCTGCCCTTGCTCTGACACACACCAATGATGAGTAGTGACTCTGTGAATGTGTGTGTGTATACGCAGGTAATTACTGATCCTCCGTGTATACACACATATATGCATAATGCACTATTGCATGTGCAGAGTAAGAGTGTGATCTGTGTGTGTCTTCATGTCCTTGTGATTTCTCCTTCAAACACACACCTTACTGTGGTGCTGAGAGGTGGCTGTGCGATTAGTCAGCCTGCTCACGGCTGGGCAGTAAAATCCCCAACCACAGCGCCTCAGGCTCACACGCTGGCCCTCACATTACTGCGCCATGCCCGGGGCCTCTGCTGCCTTAATGAGCACACCTGTTAGAGAGCCTCACAGCTAATGCCTGCATGGCCCTGTCATGAGCACAAAGAGCGACTACACCAAACACACACACACACACACACACACACCGACAGTCTTGTACCTGCATGAGCATATTGGATCTATCAAGTCCAGTACAGAAGCTGCTGATGTAATAGCAGTTGATTCTCCATGCCCCTCTCTCTCTCTCTCACACACACACAGACACAGACAGACAACACCGCGCACTAATGTATTTTCTTTTTGTGTTGAACTGCAGAGGTGTAATGAATGTGTCTGAAGCTGTGACTGTGAATGAGAAGATGAAGAAGGACAAGAAGAAAAAGTAGAAAAAGAAGAATGCAATGAAAAAAAGAAAGAAAAAAAGCAAGTAAATAAGCGTAATAAAGAAAAAAAGGAAATAAGCAGAAGATGACAATGAAGAAGAACAAGCAGAAGAAGAAAAAGAATGAATAAGAAGAAGGTAAGGAAAGAAGCAGAGAATAGAAACAAAAGAAGAACAGAGTAGGCGAGGAAGAAAAGAAAAAAGAAGGAAAAAAGAAGAAAAGGAATGGAGCAGAAAAAGAAGAAGAAGAAGAAGAAGAAGAAGAAGAAGAAGAACAACAACAACAACAACAACGGGAGGAGGGAAAATGCAAAAAGTACTTGGCTTGTCCTTTCTTATGGGAATAAATTCATCTTCAATAACACAGAAAAAAATGTATCACTGAGTTCTGCTTATTTGGTTTAATGCAAATTTAGAAATGTTTTCAGCTCCTACAGCACTTCAAACACGCAGACACTCATATTACAAATGACCCTGGATCGGAAGTCATGAATTACACAGCATTAAACAATATTCACCACATATTGCACTCCTTCCACTGGAGTGGCTTTGGTGAACCCTACTGAAAGCTCCTGATCCTCGCGCATGTTAGTCACTACTCACTTCCAGCTGTGTGCTTTCCCCTTTCTCTGAAAACACAGCCCTGTCAATCTGGGCATCAGAGTTTACTGGCGGATGGACAATGCTCTTGGATAACTACAGGAACCCTTGACACCACTTTTCATTTGGAACGCCTCTAATTGGTAAATTGCATCACCCTCATGCTCAATCAGTGGTCGCCTAGCAACAGTGGGCAGAGACTGAACCAAAACTCCGCACCATATAAGAGACAGAATCAGGCAAGTAGTCATCAGCACTACTGGCAACAGCTATCTTGACAGTATGCCTGGAACAAAGCTGCATAATTTCAGCCAAAGTGCACCCCTACACTTCAATGAACCTCAAAATCCAGCAACCTTTGCCTTTCATCCAGTGATTCTATTTATTTCAGTTCCTTTAAATGACTAACTGCTGTTTTCACAACAATATTGTTGGTGTCTGCACCTCTTTCCCTTTATTTTATTAATAACAAGGCACACCACATGCCCGTGCATAGCCATGTACAAAATTTACACTGTTGTCTATTGAAAAAGTCCTATTGAAAAGTCCAGAGTCCAGAGTTTTGACATTGTGTACATAACCATGCATTAGCCAGTAGGGGACTGGAGAGGACTAGACTCATCTTACTGTAGAGCAAGACGGAGAAGAGTCTAAGTGATGTTCTAAGCTCACATTCAGACCTGTACCATGCCGTTTTAAAGGTCAATAAGGTCAGTTCACGAATTCAGAGCATCGTTCCTCTTATGACTCCAGTCAAAGACATCAGTCTCTACACTCAAACATGACTACAAACTACAAATGCACTTCAAAGTTTATTTACCAAATGTTGGTATTTTCCCTTCTGCTAACCTGAGACAACTAAACAGCTCATTATAAAACCCTTACTCAGTTAAAGTATGCTTGCTAGGACCTAGGCTGATTTAAAACAACCCCAGTAATGTCTAACCATACCACAGAGGAGGACAGAGGAGGTCAGGACAGAGGAGGTAAACTGGAGAAAACCATTCACATCACATAATGCAACACTTGATTTTCCCCTCCTCTTCTTCCTGGTCGATTCAGATCTGAGGAGGATTCCTTTTTAGCTCTAAATGACTGTTTGCTTTGTAGAGTCATTGATTCACACCACCACTAAAGCCATTTAATGTCATGACCCACCCAACGTCCTTCAAATTTCAAGACACACACACACGCACACAAACACTTGTGGTGTGTATGTACAAATTCTTATGAGGAAGAAGCTCAAGAAATTTAACAAGTTCTATCAAGTACAACTACATTGCTACTTTGGTATTTAAGCTATTAGCTGTATACACAAATGGCAGCATGTGAGCGAAAAATGTTGCCTAAAGGTCAATAATCTATCAAAGGATAGCCTTGTTGTCACCAACACAGCAAGTCAAGTCTAGTCAAGGTGTCTTTATTGTCATTGCTCAGTATAATTTATATACATTGGGATGAAATGTCATTTTTAGGCTCATGGTGTTACACACAGTCAACATAAAGACAGAAGGCAGAAAACAGAAAGATGGTAAGACCTAACATCCATAGACCTGTCCCAATTATTTGAGATGGCTGTGATTATTTCAGACAAATGCAATCATTTTCCACACAGGCTTTACTTGGAGCTGCATGCAATTCTATGTAATTAGTCATTTTCCAGGTGTTTGCAGGACACAGTGGTGTAAGAATGATGTAACAAAGTAGAGAAGTAGGAGGCATAACTTTAGCCAGTTTAGCCACTTTAAGTTTACATCAGACTGTCGGCTCACTCATTTCCCCACTGGAGCAACAAAACAGGCGAGTATGGGCAGTCCTAATGTGAAGTAGGACAATGTTAATTGTTAGTCTAACTGGAGTTTTGCTCATTTTTCATATGTTCAAAACGGTGTTTAAACTGATTAACTATCTCATTTATTATACAAAAATACATTTGCATTTGGATGTTTCTCTGTGATTAAACTTTGTTTGCCATTTTGGTATTTACTTAATTCGTCTTCCAAAGAAAAGGGGTGACTTGTATAATCCTAAGGGGGAGTGTGGCTGTGTGTACATCCAGTGTTAAGCCAATTCCACTATTCTGGGTAATAAAAAACCCTCTATCGCTGAAAACCTTCAGAAATCCTCAGATAAGTCTAAAACTGTCTATTGTTCCAGAGGATGCAACAAAAAGCAACAAAAGACAAAACTTCTGAATACTCATTATCTAAAACATTTTTATGATCATGTAAGGTCTGAACACACGTAAGCAGATGTGCCCTTCAGGCTTCATTGACAAGATTCTCACAGAGCCTGCTAAGTCTGGACAGCATTTTCAGGTGTGGGTATATGTATATGTGTGTGTGTGTGGGGGGGGATATGAGTATGACATACTTTATGTGTGAAGGCCAAATATTTCTACTCTATTGTGTGTGTTTGTGTACTGAAAGTGACACCTTTACACACACACACACACACACAAACACACACTTTTCCATTATTTATCCTGCTTTCTTTGAAGCATCCTTGTTGAGCTTCTTCAAAAGAGTGGAGACAAGACAGACAATGTGCCAAGTGAGCACCCTAAAGGTTGACAGGTTTTGATTTTTTCTTCCCTATCATGCTCTTCACTTGGCCTGTCCCACGGGACCATGCATGTGTGTGTGTGTGTGTGTGTGTGTGTGTGTGTGTGTGTGTGTGTGGGCATGTGTATGTAAGACAGCTCTCCTGCTGAGATTCTGGAACATTCTAAATCCTCTCGCCAGCCTCCACAGTGAATCAGGCCGCACTCTGGAGTCTAGACCGTATCTGGCGTGTCCTGAAGCTGATAATGAACATGTTCAGACCAATTAATGCCTGTATAAAAGATCCATCTTAGAAAGAACATTTGCACATCAAAAAATTACTCATGACTCATGCCCTGCCTGCCTGCCGTGAATGTGAGAGAGAAAGCAAGAGAGGGAGGAAGAATTTGAAGGTGGGATGAGAGAAAAGGTGTAGGGAAAGAAAAGACAGAGAGACTGTGACAGAGAGACACAGAGTGAGAAAAAGAGAGGACGTGTGTGTGTGCATGTGTGTGTGTGTGTGTGTGTGTGTGTGTGTGTGTGTGCGTGTGTATGACAGAAAGAGAGAGCGCAAGAGAGGGAGAGAATGAGAGAGAAAGAATGAGAGAGAGAACTGGAAGGTGGGTGTAGAGAAAAGCAGTGGGACAAGACAGAAAGAGAGAGAGACAGAGAGACCAAGAGAGAAACAGAAGGCGGGTGGAAAGAAACTCACACGTACTCACATTTAGGAGAAAAAAGCAGTGAAGCAAGAGTGCAGTAAAGAGTGAGAGCAAAAACATAACATGGGGAGGACTTGTGTGTATGCGTGTGTATGTGACAGAAACAAAGAAAGCAAGGTAAAAGTATGATGAACTTTCCATGCAAATGGCTATAATCTGTACTACATCACTGAACTGTGTGTGTGTGTGTGTGTGTGTGTGTGTGTGTGTGTAGATATGTGTGCCTGTAAAGTTTTCTAAGCCCCCCCTACTCTCTCAGAAGTGCCCCAGTCAGCTCTGTGCTTCCATAAAGGTAGTGTGGTTTTATAACCTAAGACTATATTATATATATTATATAAGCGCATTCTATATTATATAAGCACATTCTGAATCTGCATGTGTGTGTGCTGGAATGTGACTTTGTGTGTATGTAACACTGTGATGAATAATCTGGACCACCTTGTTTTGATACATGGCGAGCGACACACTGTTTCTGTTTTTGTTGTTGTTTTTTTCTGCCTGCGGATCAGGGATGGCGATGCTGGTTTATGGGTGTCAGAAACCATGGCCGTTGCCATGGAAACGGCTCCCTGCAATATTGTGAGCAGGCAGACTGTGCTCGCTGCAGCATCGGCACGGGAACAGGAGCAGCAGGCATGGTGAGTGTTGCCGGAGGACCCTGTAGAATGCTAATTAGCTCTTTGTCCTTCATCACACACACACTCGCAGACACACGCTCACACATACTCGCAAAGTCACAGGTAGTTGGGTTCTATAGGACCCCCTATTGCAGCATACTGCTCTCTCTCCCTCTCCCTCTCTCCCTCTTTCTCTCTCTCTCTCTCTCTCCCCCCTCATATATAGGAAAGTGACATTGTCACTCTGTTTCTTCAGTATCATGCCACACAGCAACACTTAATGAAACAGGCAACTTAGTTCAGATTCATAATACCTTCAACTTCTCTTATCTGACAAAATTATAGCAGTGTCCATCCCTTAGGAGGTGTCACGGTCTATAAAAGCTCTCCAGACTTGCTCTCGCTAGCTTCTGATGGTAATGCTGTGAATCTTTGCACCAAAGATGCCCCACTTTTCCTCCCAGTTTGCTCCCCTTGTTCTTTTGGCTGGATTTGAACCAGCAGAAGTCAAAGTAGAGCAGTTTGACTTTGCCCTGGCCTTTACTGAGAAACTTTTAGCTGAGCAATGAGGGAGCTGAGGGCCCAGTGCAGCGGCATGAACTCAGCACACACTGGAAACACTGGCTATCACTTCACTCTCATTCATCTCACGGCTGATTTATACTTCTGCAGAAATCCATGTTGAACTATTTGTGCAGGGATACAGATGGAGTTTACAGTTAGTTCTTGTAGTTTGCAGAGGAGCTGACAAGCACACCACCAGAATCTCAAGTATGTACTGGGCCAATTTAAGTTTTCCCTTTCATCTTCAGTGAGATGCCTAAAATCACCCCCTTGAGTAAGTGGGAATCCAACATTGTAAAATGAGATTTGGACCCACAGCACAAGTATCAAAACATCTGGTTTTATTTGTTGTAAATTTGTTTAAACATTTACAGCTTTAAACGTATCCTTAAAGCATTTAAGATAAATACAAAGTGGAACTTAATGATACCACAGAGCCAGACCAGACGAAGAACGTGAGCAGGGAAAATGAGTGAAGGGGACAAGAGTTTATTATGCTTCTTTTTGAGTCACTCCCTGGTGAGTGCCCTTTTCTGTGTTGCCTCATTGATACTGTTAGGCTCTGACTGCACACATAGTTCCCTGAGGTTTCATTTTTGCCAAACAGCAATCCACACACACCTAAAAACCCATCTACAAGTAGAGCTATATAATCAGTAAAAGGACAAAACCTGATTGCTGGGTATCAGAAATGCCTAAAGTCACATAGCAAATGCAATGCCTAGAGACACAAGACCACCGACCTCTCAAGTACTGGTAAGACATATAGCCAGTCAGGCAAGGTCAGTGCTTAGGACCTCTAAGTGTTACCTTTCCAGTTCACCTATAGCATGTCACATAAAGCACTGGAAATGGGAAAAGAAGGGGGAGCTGCTCTAAGTGCCTTGAAGCAATGGTGGAATGAATGGGCCTTTTTCTAACATCAGTAAATCTGTGCTAATCTTCCTGCCTAGCCTTCCCCAGGGAGGTGAATGGCTATGATTCCATCGCCTAACGGCACAGTTCCACAATGACTGCTTCTGCCGGACCACTAATTCCCCCTTCTCTATATTTCTCTCTGGCCTGCTCTGTGGAGGTTTGGAAGTCATAGAGCTGCTAGGCTGCAAAGAGGTATTGGGGTATAGTGGTCTACTAAGCTCAGTACGAGTTACTCATTCAGTTGTACTGTAGCCTCATCCTCTCAGTGATGTAGATGCTGGGGTCTACACTTTAAGATAAAATCATTAAAGGTTGTGATGCAAAAGGCCTGTAATGTTGAAGCTAGTTTTAGATGCATGGTTGCAGTTTCAGATTATTAACTACTTTTTTAAGATACTTAATTTTTATTGTTAATCAGAGTAACAGTAAGTGTGATTAAAAATATAATATGACTGCATTTAGAGATCACTAAATAAGAAGACAATAAAGAGACAGAATTAACCATGTTGTCCCCATATGGAGAGGTTCAACAGTGCTACGACTTTTCAGAAACTCTAAGGCCCGACTAAAGCCAACTGGTCTAAGAGCCAACTCCCAGATCTCCACACATCTAGAATGGTAAGAACCTCTGAAGGCTAATGTGGACTGGAATGAACTGTGGACTTTACTAATTTAAGTCCATGAGAGATACTAACCAGTGGTGTCAGGTCAAGTCTGTGGTGGTTTAAGGTCTTGTTGGCTTTAGGATGAAAGACTTTTAAACTCTGCTGGTGAGCTAAATACTCCAAAATATATGTACAGCCATTTGTAGCTCTACTTAATAAACAGGTCAAGATGTTAAACTCAATGAAGTAATGCCAATGTCATTCTTTTCACTGCTCAGTGCAGGCAAGCACATGAAAAAGAGTCCAGAAATCCATCACAAAATGTGACAAAATATCGCAATCATCAGGTCACCAACATGATCTGTCAGGCGTGTGTTCAGTTAAATGTGTCTAATCAGTGGTGACAGCGCCTGGCACATGACTAAAGCAAGCAGAGCTCCAAAATGTCCAATCTATTCTGGAACGCTGCTTAATTCTCCTTTCCGCACATCACCCCCTACACAGCAGTGTGAGGAAGGCTCATCCAAGTGTCTCTTTTCCGATGGCTTGTGCCAATACACCACATCCCCACTGGCCTGCCTCCACCAGGGACAGGAGGGGGAGGGGCACGATGGCTCATTTCCTGGACCAAAAATAACACCAGAACCAACTAAACTCAGCCCATGATTGATTCACTACAGATGACCACAATTATGCGTATGACTAGTTGAGCATTAAAGCGACGGTATAGCCAAAAACCTAAATTGCACAGTTTGTTCCTTAAACCAAAAGTGTCTTAGTATAAGAAGTTTGTTTTTTATAGTTTCGTACTGACACAAATGTAGCTATTGGTTAGCCACTAACTGGCATGCTTAAATGAATCACACACATCTAAAATAACACCAAGTTGATTATCTTTAATGGATATTTTTATTTGGTGAGCTCCAATACATGTTGGCAACATCAATCTTGTTGCAGCCCAGTTTTGGCTTATCAGTACTGGTCTATAGGGGAAACTGTGTAAGACAGAGATGACAAGCTACGGTGAGTCGTGGCAAATGTTGTCAAAAGCGCAAACCCACCTCCAAGCTGTATTGTTCAACTGTCCTCTTGAGGGGATCCACGATCTGCCAGCATATGAGAATGCAGAGGTCTATCAGCAGCATACCCCCTACGATGATCAGCAGCTTCTGGTCCTTGATAATCTGGGGAAATAGAAGAAAGGCATGGGCAGGGGTGAAGGGAGGAAGAGAAAGAGAGCGCGCTCCCGTGATTCAAAAGGGAGTCTTCTCTCGTATGCTGAACTTTGGAGGATGAAAGCGCTGGACCTGTCTGATCTTTTCTTTTTATTTAACAGCATTTGACCCGGACGGAATCAAAGGAAAGGTCACGGAAAGGAGGCACTGGGTGCACTTTAGAGGAATCGCATGGGAGAAATGCAATGATTCCTTTCAGGTGCCCCAGCTCGTGGCTCAGAATAGAACCTTCGATTGGTTTTGATCCATGGGCTTTTGATGGCTTTGGAATTGGCCAAACAAAGGCAGGCCAAAACCTTTCGTGTCATTGGAAATATTGCAAAACATTAGGCTACAAAGACACAGTGAGTGGGCGCACATCTCAAGGGCAAGAGGTCCCCAAACATCCACAAATAAAGGTTCAGTCATAACCAACCTGGCTTATGCTTGGCCAGAAAGCGAGAGGTTTAATGTGAAAATGTGAAAACTGTCTGGTCGGACTAATTCCCTTTATCCTCAATCAGACTGAGGTGGGCAGTTCAAGTAAACACTCAACCATCTCAAATGATTGAGGATCATGACATTTCACGTGGCATTAACAGTATGACAAAATGTGACTTGCAATTACCATGGGAGTTTTTTTTACCAGCTCCAGTAAAGTCATTTATTCTGTCAGTTAAAAAAGAAAAATGTACAGTGTAGTCTAAAACACAGGGGAAAATAAATGTTCATTATCATATTGCTGCAGTAATAGCTTTGAAATAATTATCACAGACACAAATCAAATAAAATAACATTTGGTAATGCAACCTAGTAGAGTTATAGCTGATTCATCACTGAGGCCAAAAGTTTAGTTTGCATGCTTGTGTGTGATTATAAAAATGGAACACACTGTGTAGGGTCTGCAGCATGAACCTGTGACCTTCTGTAGCCTAGAAAGTCATATAAAATCCTGCTCTTTCCAAAATAAATACTGAAGTGAGTGTGTATCGAAAACATCCCTCCGCTGCATCCCTCAGCCTCATCAGTTTAAGAGAAGAGTTTTTGCATTTTTGTACAGCAATATACTTTTACTACAGTACACAGAAATGGGAATACCCCCATGGTGATAGAAGAATCCTGACTGCTAGCATTTTTGACTTCCTAGAAGCTATATGCCATCCTTTTGCATTAGCCAGCAAGCAGGATAAAAATCTCCCATCTCCCAAGATTTCCCTTGTCTTAAAATCTCACTATAGAGATCACTGTAGCATCGCTGTAAGGAGGTGAGGAGCTTTGTTACCTTTTCCTTTTTGGCTGGAGGGTCCCTTTAACTAGTAGATATATTACAACAAAAACACACAGTGTCACTTAAATAAAACACTACAGCTGTCTTTTCTTTTACCAAGCTGATGTACTGTTTCTGTGACCGAGTAGCTGTGTCTCATATCCGTAAACAGTTGTACTGCAGTAGCAGCAGCATCTAATACGCTGAATTCGTTCATTTATAAATGATGAGCCCAATTTTCTTGCTGTTACTGTTATAAATAAGATGTATGATGACTGTGTTTGTGTACTTTTAACACACACTTTAATTACTTCAATTAAAAACAAGTACATATTAAACAGTTTGAATACATGAATAAATGAATTTGAGAAGCTAATTAAAACAAATAAAACACCAGAACAACAACAGCTACAACATAATTTAATAAAAGACCGCATAGGGCTCTATCGACCCCATCGTTTGGTCAGAAGTAACAAGGAATCTTGGAGGGCACTTTCCCCCTTTTTAACCTTTTCCAAGAACAAGGGCAAGAAAGCATTGACCTAAGAAAACTCTGCAGTGATATGTTTAGCCAGCTCACAGACAGTAAGCGTGGCAGCCTCTTGCTTGATTGGACTGCTGATTTACATGTCTGCAGTGTGCTGTCTAAGGAAATGACTGCCTCAGAACGAAACCTGATACACGCAGACATGCACACTTTGCCTTTGTGCAGTACTTCCATTGACTAACTCAATAAAGTAGCTGATGTCTGCACCTAAATGTAACCTTAACCCCAGCAGATGCTTTTATCCAAGTGTGATACAGTGGTAGGTGTCTATAGTGTTAGGACTTTTGCCCATGAATTACATAGATGTGGCATCTCTGTATAGACAGGGAATTAAATCTTCTGGTTTCAGGTTTTCAAAATAATGCATTTTTTGTAAAAGTATATGTCATATCATAAAATTCTATCTTTTATATCCCCCAGTGATGGGTATATACATGCACACATTTACACTGACACCAATGGCCCAGATGTAAGTTATCATTTGATGCTGCTACAACCATAGAAGCCATAGAAGCCTTTCAGAAGTCAGTTCACTGGCAGGGGGAATAAACTGCAAGGAGAGGGGGGAATCTGTCTTTAGATTAAAGAGCTGAGCCAGAACCCAGACTGGCCTCTGCTAACACCAGCATTCGTTTCTGTGCTGATGGAGTGGGGTGGATTAAATAGTGCTAATTGGAAGGCAGAGGTGCATTTTAACAAAGAACCCCTGCCCCTTTCAGGATGCAATCTTGCAAACCAATGGACATATCGGTACAGCAGACTACAGTGTAGTTCAAGTTACAGTGACCTGGTCATTATGAAGTAGAGGAGTTTCGGCTAATATTTCCAGGTCAACTTATGTTTTATTTTTAAAAAACACTGTGTGTTTTATTGTTTTGATGTAGCGGAGTACTTTTGAGTCTGCAACAGTTATTTTACAGCTTTAAATTTATCAACCCATCTGTAAGCAGAGGGTTGTAACACTGCATCAGGCTAAATGTAGTGTTACCCCTGTAAAATCTAGGTTTGTGTATGTACAGTCGCAAGAAAAAGGAAGCGAACCTTTTGGAATTTCATGGTTTTCTGCATTAATTCATCATGAAATGTGATCTGATCTTCATCAATGTCAAGGGCATTGACAAATATAATGTGCCTAAAATAATAGCACAAAAAATCAGATCTTTCATGTCTTTAATGAGGACATCCATAAAAACGCAGTGCCATTGGAAAAATATGTGAACCCTTCGAAGTAATAACTGTTTGAACCCCACCTGGCAGCAATAACCTCAACCAGGTGCTCCCTGAGGCTGTGGACCGGGTCTGCACATCGTCCAGGAGGAATTTTAGTCCATTCTTCCAGGCAGAACTGGTTTGGCTCCATCTTATTCTTGGGACGTCTCAAATGTATGGCTCTCTTCAAGACATTCCATAGCATCTCTATTGGGTTGAGGTCTGGGCTCTGACTCGGCCACTCCTGAAGGTGGATTTTGTTTTTCTGAAGCCATTCTGTTGTGGACTTGTGTCAGTGTTTTGGGTCATTGTCCTGTTGCAGCATCTTCTACTTCTATAGAGTTTCAGCTGACCAGGCATTCTCACATTATACTGAAGATTTTTTTTATGCACTTGGGAATTTATCTTCCCCTCAGTGATTGCAAGCTGGCCAGGCCCTGGTGCAGCAAAGCAGGCCCAAATCATGATGTTTCCTCCACCATACTTTACAGTTGGGACGAGGTTTTCGTGATGATATGCAGTGCCCTTTTTACGTCAGATGCAGTGCTGCATTTTCTTTCAATTGCCAATGTGCTCTTTCGCAAACTTCAGGTGTGCAGCAATGTTCTTATAAATAAACAGCAGCTTTCTACATGTTGTCCTGCCATAGACACCCTGCTTGTTCAATGTTTTACGTACTGTAGACTCATGAACACAAATGTTAACCAGTTCCAATGATGCCTTCAAATCTTTGGCTGTCACTTGCCGGTGTTTCTTTACCTCACTGATGAGTCTTTGTTGCACTCTTGGGGTCATTTTGACTGGGCACCCACTTCTTGATAGAGTAGCCAAAGTCCCAAAGTTTCTCCATTTGTAGATTGTTTGCCCGTAGACTGGTGAATTTCCTAAAGTCTTTGAAATCACTTTGTAAACCTTTCCAGGTTTATGTAAATCAACAATCAAACAGCTCCTCTGAGGGTTATTTTTGGTGAAGCGTGGCTCAAAAATCTCCAAAAGTTTGAGTGTTTTATTTATCAGTCAGAGTAGTGCTAGTCCACACCTCCAAACTCATTTTGTTAACAAGACTCCAGGTACGCTAACACCTGACTCCAATAAACTTTTTTAGGTCATTAAGGGTTCACATAATTTTTCCACTAGCACTATAAGTTTTTTATGGTTGTTCTCAAAAAAGACATGAAAGATCAGGATTTCCTTGTGTTATTATTTTATATTTGTCTATATCCTTGACTAGCTTAGATCACATGAAATTCGAAAAGATTCACATACTTTTTCTTGATATATATATATATATATATATATATATATATATATGTGTGTGTGTGTGTGTGTAGAGAGAGAGAGAGAGAGAGAAAGAGCAAGAGAGAGAGAGAGAGAGAAACATACGAAACTTTTTATGCTTTTATAGTTTTATTGTGTTTTTGTTTCCTTTTCAGCTATGCAAAAATCCTAAAAGTCCTTGGTTACTCTACTCATGGTGTGTGCTGTCATTCTTGTTAATTAGCTGATACCCTCAGCATACCCTTATTTTATTTTTATCCATTGCATCTTAATGGGTGGCCTAGGGTGTAAACTGTGAGATATGACAAAGTGCCCCATGGTCTAAACACACCAACAAAAGGGTAATGCATCCTGTCTGTGTGTAAGTGACACTATTCTCTCAGTGTGTCTACCGCTCTCAATCTTTCTCCTCTTCTCCCTTCCTTTCACTTTTTTTTGTCTGAATGAATGTTATGTACCCTTTTCCCTAGGCCTAGGACAGCCCGTCTCCCTTTCTCATCCCTCTCTCTCTCTCTGTCTCTCTCACATTCTCTTACTCTCTCCGACAGTTCACCCACTCTTCCTCCCTCACCACTGCTCAGTCCCCACACGGGAGCAGCAGCAGTAGCAGCAGAGGGCTGCGTGTGTGTGTGCTCTATAAATAAAGCAGGCCAGCAGAACAGTGCAGCTGAGGGCTAGCCATCTTTTACATAATCACTCGCACAACAAAGGCATACTGTGTCATCTGCCTCACTCTACATTCGCAAGAGTTCTTATTTTACATCTAAAACTGAGAGGAAGTAGAAATAGAAGGCACGTCAGAAAAGAGGTCAGTGGGTGTTTGTGAAGATGTGGTGTAAAAGCAGACATGGCCTTTAATGCACTGTGTGACAGTTTGGGCGCTGTGTCAGTGTGCAGATATGCATGCGGGCTTGTGTGTGTGTGTATGTGTGTGTATGACTCCCAATAGAATAGTCACGTGTTTTCCCTTGGTGATAGGAACAGTAAAAAGATAAAGACTGGGGAATCTGTACACACCCTCTCTCTGTCTCTCTCTCTCTCTCTTACACACACACACATATATATATACATGAAACCATGCAAGCACTATTTACTGTAAATGTCTGATGGTGACAGTCTGGACATATGTGGTGATTCATTCTTTAAGGGCAGCAATGGATGCTATTTCAGCAGCAGCTTCTAGTGTGTGTGTGTGTGTGTGTGTGTCTGTATGTGTGTGAGTATGGGTGTATGTGTGCATTTGTGGGGTGATGTATACTGAGAGTAGAAGACCTGAAAGGTTACAGATGAAGCTCCTTTGCTCTAAGTAAGTCAAAGATAGCTGCTGAAAGATATGACCTTATTCAGGCTCTCTCTCACTGTCTCTATACTGTCACTCTGTCTCTGTCCCCTCTTTGATATCACTCTTTTTCTCTCTCTTCCTCTACACTGTCTGTTCTTTAATTCCTTTCCAACTCTCCTTTCACTTTTTCCCTCTTCTTTCCTTCCTCCTTCCTTCCTTTCTCTCTAGTCTTTTGCTTCTTTCCTTCTTCAATCACTTACAGCTTCTTCTTCTCTTTCGAATCTGCTTTCTTTCTCTTCCCCTTCATTCCTTGCTCTCTTATCCCTCTCTCTCTCTTTCAACCATTCTCCTTTTCTGTTTAGCCTCCTTTCCTTTTTCCCTCTCTCTTTCCACACTTCTCTCTCACCTTTTCCACTCTGCCTGTTTCCTTCAACTAGCTCTCTTTTCTTCCCTCTCCCGCCCTCATCTCTCTCTCTCTCTCTCTCTCTCTCTCTCTCTCTCTCTCTCTTTTTCTGCTGTCTCTTTTCTTCCTCCACCCCCACCCCCTTCTGTATATCCTGATAAATGAGTGTGTGAAGCTGCTGAAGCTGCAGTACATGTGCTCAGCTCCAGAGAGAAAGCAGTATGAAATGGGAGCAGTGTTGGTGCAGCTGATGGTTAATTATCACTCGCCCCTATGTTCTGTTCCACTGAACCTAGATAACTGCCAGTGGACAAAACATGCTGTAAAACAGTATGTGCCGCAATGCAGACACTTCTTAACACTGACCTCTCCATAGCACTGACTCCCAGTTGCTTTCAAGGCCAGCAATTACTGCGTTTTGTGTACATTTCAAAATCCAGTTCAATCTAAAGCTGCAAGTGTTCCAATCTCTGTAGGAATTCTAATGAGACTTCCCACTGGGAAAATGTATTGCTTTATTCCTTCATGGTGATTCTCGCAATATTCCATAAGTAAAATAACATCAAAGAAAAGGAGATTTCTGTCTTTTTCTTCAGTCACATCTTCAGTGTTATCTTGGCAAACCTGAGCACAATGTGTGACTTTACTAGGATCCCTGGTAAACCTACTCGGCTCTTTGGCTCAGCTGAAATATCTGAGCAGCAAGACACTTAAGCAAAAGTTTTCTTTGTCTCTCCACCTGATCTCAGTGTTGTCTAGGAGACACCGCAAAGACATTAAGGAGATCTTTTTTTTTTTTTTTTAGGGTCTGAGGTCAGGGAAGATTTTGCAATATGAAACAAAGAATCCTTCAATGAAATTTTGTTTGGAACCATTTCTATTGGTCACATGATGTAAGGACAGGCAACGTTCCTTAAATGATGTTCATTATAATAATAATTAAAAAAGGTTTTCTGATGCCAGTGACCAAATTCTAGACAGCTCACCTTCTTCTTCATCTTGACATTCTTGAAAATGGCATGCACTCTCCAGGTCTTGGCGAACATGGCCCCGAACGCTGTTGTGTAGCCCACGATGAGGATCCAAGTGCGAACCTGAAGGGGGACACATCACTGCAGCTGCAATGACTACACTTAAAAATCCTTTGACTGACAGCCCGCACAGCAAAGCATCGTTCTTTTTCTCTTGTTCACTATAACACAAACTTAATGCCACATGGTCCTACAGACACTGCACATTTACAAAGAATTCACTTTCATTAAGAACTATTTATGTATTTACTATTACTTCCACTACTTAAGTATTAAAGGAGACAAAATCATTAAAAAACTGGATATAGGTTACAGCAGTTACAGAAACCCTAAGGAATGATAAGGGGTAAATTCATTTACAATTTCATGTAAAAAAAAAATAAATTAATTAATTAAAAACCTCAACTACCAAGCATGCAAAAATTGTTTCGTTAAATACGTGATTTGTTTATTTTTTAACCATATACACAATATGCTGTAGATATTGTGTTTTGCTGCCGAGACTGTTGGCATAAACTGGCTCCGATTACTGCATGGTTTGCACTCATGAAATCATTTTAGGGGTAAATAAAAGAATTCCAACAAAGAGGGATTTGGCTCTAGCACAGCCAGCCCTAAGAATAGAGCACAATGCACCAGAATCTTCAATAGAACACTACATAATCTTCAAAAAAGAATCTTATTCTTCTAATCTTATTAACTTCAGGGGGAAAAAATCTCCTTAGGCATGAAGACATTCTTTTGTATCTTCTACTCTTTAACCTGTATTTATACAAACAGCAGTACCATCAAGCAGCCACCATGCTGAAAAAGAGAATTAAAGAGATTAAGTAAAGACAGAAATAAAGAACGAAAGATTGCACAACTGTCCTCTGTAATTTTTGCTGCACTGCTTTTGGTTTGTCAGGTTTTAGTGACTGGACTGGGTGGAACATTTTCGGGACTCTCCCAGAGGACTTACACCTTCACAGCAATCATAATGCCTTAATTAAACAGAGGTTCAGGCTTTCATGTTGTGACTGGGGCTAGCAAAATAACCTGCTAAATCCAGCTGGAAGAAAGGTTTTTCTATATCATGCTGATGTTTTGAGAATGGAGGTGGACTGCATATTGCTAGCAATTTAAAAATGCACCAGTGAATCTAGATGCTTCGATCTGAATAAGGACTGGAACATCAGAATTTACCAAAAAACTGAACATCAAAATGGGCTTTTAAGACAAAATAAAACTCTCAGGATATTTTTGATGTACTGATCAGCCACAAGGTCACTGACATGTGAAGTAAGTAATAATTACTGATGAACAACTTGCTGAAAAAGTTCATTCTGGCTATGACAGACAAGTGTCAGAACACACCCTGACAAGCAACTTGTTGGAGAGGCTTTGTAGCCGCAGACCAGTCAGAGTGCCCATACTGACCAGCACAATATTAAACATCAGAAATGGAACATGGAGCAATGGAAAAGAGTGGCCTGCTTTGAATCACTTTTTCTTTTACATGAGATGAGTGTGTGCGCTGGTTTCCTGGGGAAGAGGTGGAACCAAGGAAAAAAGGCAAGCCAGCTGTGACAGTGTAATGATCTGGACAATGTTCTCCTGGGAAAACTTGTGTGCTGGCATTCATGTGAATGTTACTTTTATATGCACCACCTACCAAAACACTGCTGCAAACCAAGTAGACCCCCTCAAGGCCACAGTGTTCCCTAATAGCAGTGGCCTCATTCATGACATGACATGAGTTCAAGGTGTTGACTTGGTCTCCAAATTCTACAGATCTCAAACTGATCAAAGATGTGTGGGATGTGCTGGCCCCACCTCACAACTTACAGGATTTAAAGGATCTGCTACTAATGTCTTTGTACCAGATACCATAGCACACGTTCAGCGGTCTTGTAGACCCATCATGAGGTAGACCTATCAAGTCTCAATGGGTCAGAGCTGATTTGTCATCATGAGGGAGACCTACACGATATTAGGCAGGTGTTTTAACGTTATGGCTCATCAGTGTATGTTCTCTATTTTCCACTACTGCTAATATAGGCCCTTCAGTGACATTTTTAAAACTGATTCTAAATAACACCAAAATAATCAAAATGATTTCAGTGGAATCTTGGTGAAATCTAAGATTTCATGAAGCACTGAAGCATTTCCTGAAACATCATAATCAAATTGAGTTGTGAGGTCACAGATTTACACTGATATTCACTCCTATACTTCTTTGGAATGCCTCTGACGGACATGTACTACTTACTGTGCACAAGGTCTCAAAAACTCTCTCTGAGACAAAGGAGCCATCCAGGCCAAACAGAAAGATGGAGGCGTAGGAGAGCATCCCTCCCAGGATGATCAGGTTGTTCATATAAGGACTTGACATTTTGATCAGCCTGCACAGAGAAAAGAGCACTGAGATGACACACAAGCTTCTATAGTTCTAATGAAGAAAAAGGAGAAGGAAAAAACATTCATAACTTGCAATGTAACTGAATGTAATAAGATTTTATTTGGAAACAATTTGTAACATTTCTATTGGACCATTTGTCATGAAATTTTGTCACAGTGTAAGAGGCAGCTGGCCTTTAAAAATGTATATAAAATGATAAGGATGGAGATACGAGGTTTTTGCTCCAGCAGCAACCTGTTCAAAAGTTAGGAACTACTTCTCATGTTAATTGTTTTATTGTATATTCAGCAACAACGTCTATAATGTAGAATATATATAACTGTAAATGTAGATCTTTTATTCAATATTTTGAGTAATTTTGGAACCAAAAGTAGAATTGATTTTCAAACATTTTTGTTGACTTATCGGCCTTAAGATCACCTTAGAATTAGAAAATAATAATTTTATTACAACTCTATTCTCCTTTCTTATTCGTTTTAAAATGATCTACTGCTCTACTCATCATTTCAGACATATTTTTTAAAAGCTGCTTAGCTTTCCTCTTATTATTTAAATGCTGTGAAGTATCAGAATGTTAAAATCATCCTTTATCTGCAACCCAGCTGGTTTTGTACTGAGAACACACCAAACCTTTGAAAGGCTGTGTTAGATTGTAACTCCTCACTGACCTGTGATTGCGATTTTTGATGTTGAAAAAGAGGAAGGCGCCTGCCATGAGCATGCCCAGTATGGTGATGGTGGACAGGATGCTGTATAGAGGCACGTTGATGTGCCGGCGCTGTAGATGCACGAATGTCTGGTCCTTCGGAGGTTCCCTGCCTGAAACAATATGGCAACGCACATTATGAGAGTAATGACATACACTCAGTGACTCATCAGGACGAGTGCCATGCCACTTTTATACTGCACTTTTATAATGCCATGCCAAGGCAGGAAACATAATGATGAAACATATTCAGTCTTCAGAAAAATGCCTCAAAATGGCACAAACTGGCCAGTTACATGAAGGTGAGGTGAGTTACTGTAGAGCTTAAGCAGAATTTTGTTCAACATTCCAAAAATTCTTGTATGTACCCGGATTTACTAGATAGTCAGACCTATGAGAGTTTAAACATCTTCAAGGTCCTGAGAAACGGGCTGGTTTACTGCAACATAATGGCCGTAAACACCATTCAGATGCAAATGATCCAGACTCTATTTATTTAACAGGACTTTTCAAACGTCCCTTTATTCAGTGTTTGTGGTCAGAGACCACAGTGTTTAGTCACTCATTTTTTTGTCCTTTGCTTACTTTGTGTGCTTTTGTCTGTGTTCCAATCGATTCCTATGGCTTGTCTTACAAAGTTCTATTTGAGGAAATACCTGACGTAAAGAGAAGTGTTTTCCCTGAAAACACTGTGTGTGTCTATGTGTGGGCTGATGGAGGGGAAAAAACAAAACAAAACAAAAAAAACCAAACAAACAAACCCCCCCCC
>JBBPCX010000147.1:16179267-16191196 GCA_037974365.1 Hydrocynus forskahlii | reverse complement strand
TGTGTTCATATGTGACATATGAACACACCACAGCAAAGCACACTGGGAAATTTGTCGTCTTTTGTGCATTTAACGAATTCGCCCGAATGAAGCAGTGGGCAGCTAGTAATGCAGCGCCCTGGGAGAATTGTGTTGGGACGGTTCTTTACACCAAGGATCTCAGTGGTGCCTCAGCGAGTCTGGGTATTTGGTTATAACTGAACAGAAAGTCTGGGTATTTGGTTTTAAGCAAACAGATAGTCTGGATTTTTGGTTTTAAGTAAATAGACAGTCTGGGTATTTGGTTTTAGATGAACAGACAGTCTGGGAATTTGATTTTAAGTGAACAGACAGTCTGGGTAGCTAGTGCTTTGCAGAAAGTGTGTCTAGACTCAGTGGTGAAGAGTGATGAATCTGTGGTGATTGTGCTTGAAGCAGTTAGAGGTCTGCATTATTTCTAGTTCCACCCATACAGCCAGAAGGGTAACCATACCCTGCATGGGTACTCAAGTATGGTACATGCAGAAATGACAACAAAATGTATATTTTGTGGATTTGTAACCATATCATACTGCGCTATCACAAATTATACAGATTAACTCGACACTTTAGCATGCCACTATCTATATATTTTCTGTTAGCTATAACCACTGTAAGCTATAACCTTTGGGAGCATTCTGATGATACCTGTTCAAACTCTCTCAAGCCAGCACTGAGACTGAAAAGACCTCCTCTAGCTATCACCATTCTGCTACATGCCCACAAAACAGAGTCACACATTACACACAGCTGGCCAATCAATATCAAGAACTGACTGGTCCCCTGTGAGTGACCAATCAATCCTTGATATTGATTGGTCAGCTACTCTAATGTTCAATTTTGGTTGTGGGAATGCTGATTGAATTTGAACATTCTTATTGAACATTAAGAATGTCCTGTTTTCTTAAAATCAAGTATTTCTTAAGCGGAAGGAATGTAAGCTCCGTTTAGAGACATTTACTTAACATTAACATTCAAGTCCTGGGAGCATTCCACGTTAGCAGTGAGGGAGCATTGGAGAAAAGCTGGAGCTGTATAAAACTCAAAACAAAGGACATCACAATCAGAACATGGCCTCAACCTTTTACATTTTCTCAAATCATTTTATTTGTATCTACATGTAAATCAAATATATTAACCCGCCCACTGTGGCACACAGTGCATTTAAAAAGCTGTTGTCTGAAACCCCCCTAAACCAGTCATAATTCCACTGAACTCACATGTCACACCGTGATGTATAACAGACTATCAAGTCAGTAAAATCAGACCTTAAAGCCCTAACACTAACAAGAATGTTTTTTTTTATCTTGCTGGATTCATTTGATCTGAATCAGAAATAAGATAGTGGGATCAGATTCATAATTGGAATTTAAGTACAATGTCTTTTTATAATGTCTCCCACACAGACAAATCTTCTCCCTAATCAGAAATTCAGAATGGTACATATACAAGATCTTGTTACTGTAATACTACAGACAAAGGTTATCATCAATTCTTCATTATTATTCCATCCTATTCCTTGCCTTTGTTATGTCAACTCACTGTGTGGTTTTTGAGCAATGCAATCTGTCAGAGACAGTATTAGATCACTGTACTTTCTAAGGTACTTTTTGATGAAATGATGTACGATACCACACACAGACTCACCCGTCCAGAGATTCCTTTGATCCGCTTCGCACTGAGAGGCTCAAAGTCCACACTTATGTATCCCTCCATGGCTGTCAGCAGCTTCTTGGTGGTGCAGTTGGTGGAGTTTGCCTGCTCCCACCAATTCCCTTGGTACCATCCTGGAATGATCCACTGGTACTTACTGCCATACATGTTCAGGTTATAGGCCTGGGGAGCACAGAGGTGCAGAAGGGATTTGTAGCAGGGATTTGTCTCATCCCCTAGTTGAGTTTCAGAATCAGATGTATTGACTCTCAACTTGATAAGCTGCATATGTTTCGGCTAAAGGTCATGTGTATGTAAGCCAGGTCTGTGAATAATGCTAATAAGGTAAAGCTCTTAGCTCTACCTACTGCAACAAGAGGTTTAGGAAGGAAATACTTACACAACAGAAGACTTTAGAGGCCAGGTTTTCATCAAACTGGCCAATGATGATCCTCACGTCATTGTCCTACAGACAGACGAAAAAACAAGTAGTTTCAGTTTTGTGTACTTTGCAACAATGGCAATAAAACTTTGCCTGCGAAAGCTAAACGAGACACTGCTGACAATAAAAAAAGCAAATTTCTATGTCGAAAAAATTGCACTCTCATTCCCAAAGGGAACAAGCAGAGTACAGCACAGACTAGCTCCTGGCAGAGCTGGGAAGTGTGCAGTTTCTAAAACTTGAAGGTGTTTAGCTTGGCTGGGCAAGGCTATATTATGCTGAGGGTCTCCATCCGTTACAGGGCAGACATTAATGTCAGTACTGAGAATTGTTTGATATCCAAAAGGGCCAGAGGAGAGCTCTCCATCAGCACCCCGACCACACACTGCATGATTGAGTCGGTAAATAATTCAGCCCGCTCTCTAGCATTGTGTTTCCACCTCGTCTGGTTCCGCATCGCAGAAGATCAATCTATCAGCAGCAGCTCAGTACACTCCAGCACCGCAGACACCCTTCAGACGCTCCTCCGCACACTCATCCACCAGCAGATAGTAAAGTAGCATAATCTGAAGCACTTTCATGTTTAGAATGTCTGCTGCCACAGATGGTGTGTTGGCCCATTTAAAAACGGCATAGATGTAGCACAGCGCTACTTACAAGAAAACAAATATGACTTTGTTGTTGATCTGTAATTGCTCTAGTAGAAGAGGAAGGACTGGTTCTGGCTGATTTATATATTAATATAGCTGTTTATCATGACAACAAATACTATCCCTTTCAATTGTATCTTAAAGCATCCAAAAATCAGACTGAATGAGCCACATTCGAACCCATGAATTACTCAATATACATATGCCTATGATCACTTCACAGTCATTTAACACTTTATTAATGCCCCAACTCTTTAAAAACAATTGTGCTGTTAGTATAATAATCTCTGAATTTCATGCTGCTCCCATGGACCACCAAGTGAATTGATGAAGTAAAACCCAGAGGGGCTGACAGCTCAACTAGAACTAAGAAAATAAGCTGTCAGCTAAAAGACAGCTAACAGACTAGTGGCTCCTCTTTTGATATCATAGTCTTTGAATGAAGTACTGTATCATTCACTGTAAATCTGTAATATCAAAAAGTAAAGAATGTTACTTGAATATGGCTTCCTGCTCATAGTGGGCTATGAAATGTTGGCCTCTACATGCGGTTTGTCCGGTACAGAATTGTACACCTATGGTTGAAAGGTTCCTTTTTAGAAATATTTCATACTGTTTATGGATTTGGGATTCCATTTAGGATTCAGTCCTAGTGTGAGTAAAGGGATGTATTCGATTAGCTTGGTGCTAATGGTAGAAACAGACATGGAAACTTCTATTTTCATAGCAGCAATCCTTTGTAGTACTAAATAAGTAAAAAAAGAAAGGTTTTGCATTAAATATTGTGGATTTCTTTCTTTCCTTTGTTTCTAATTTCATAGCTTAACAGACATAAACAGATACAATATTTAGTGATTAGCCGTTTTTGCTTCATCCAAGGTCTGAAAGTTATTATATTTGCATTGAAAGAAATAACAAGCACAAGGGTGAACTATTTACTGTCCAGCTTTCATTTAAACAGACAGAACTAGAGTTTAGATTCTCTGCCCGAACCCGAACACGGGCCAGGCCGGGCCGTGATCAAGCGCTCGGAGTGTCAGTTTACGAACGCACCCACAGTTTAGAACGTGTGTTATAACGGCCCACATATTAAAAAACTGTAGGGTTTAATCGGGCTCGGGCCGATAATTACAGTTAATGTGTCGGGCTGGGCTGGGCTCGGACACAAGGTGCATGGGCTTGGGTAGGGTCAGGTTTCATTTTTTGGGCCAGATCTAAACTCTAGAGAGAACTATAAGAGATACAGCCAAAGTTATCATAAATGTGCACTAATGAGCAGCATCAATTAGCCTTAGTATAAAGACTGGGCTGCAGCTCTTTCCCTGGCAGCACTCACAACCAGCACAATACAGTAAATTCAGCATTGAACTGTGCATGGTGTGTGGCCTAACAGTCTTGTTCAGCTTCCTCCTAGCACCTCAGAGAGTGCCTTCAAAAGGGCCATGCCCACCACAATACCTCCACAGCACCACGCTGGAGCCAGAGAACATGCTGAGAGATTGGAGCTTTTGTGTAAAACACTCATGATTCCCTTTTCAGGGCCTTCTGCTCACTTCCCAAACCCGAGTCTCTGGAAACCCTGCGCTGGCCCCTCTGGTGCAGGCACTTCACCTGAATTCCTCCAGCTGTGCAAGTGTTTCTAGCTATCCTGCAGTGCTGGCAATGACTTACTCCTTCCAGTCTAGTCAAATAAAGCCTGTATCCATGCCAGTGCACCAAACTGTTCTCACCCTTTTATCCTTTTTTCCCTTTCACTGACTCCGTTGTGAAATTTTCCCACATTGACACAAACCACAGTGGTATGTGTGGTGCCAGGTCACAATATTTTGATTTATTGGTGTAGCTCATGCTAAAAAAGAAGATTCACCTGGGAGACTAAGGATAATTATAGCATTTTTTTGTTAAAAGGGCCCTTCTTCTACATTATTTGCATTTCAAAAATAGTTTTGTGCACCTGTGATGTTTGTGTGATTCATCCACCAAAAACAATTTATTCCATATTCACTGCATGTTGTACTTGTATAACTATGCATGTGACAAATAAAGAATCTTGAATCTTGAATTCCAATAAATTTTAAAGAAACATTTTCTCTTATCTCTAAAAGTTAATTAGGCCGTTTGTTACTGTGTCTTTAATACTGTTGTACATATGTAAATGAGCTTTTTTCAGATTGGTTTCCTCGTGTTATGTCTCAGTCAAAAGGCAGTCTGGACTGAAACATAACTTCATAAATGAGCAGAGCTAAATTGCTTTGTGCTAATTGGGCAGATATATGTCAATGCTTTGTTTTTCACAACACCACACAATTAATTCAAAATATGTATATGAAGTGAGGAATTAATTAAATGTTTTGAAATGTTAATACATAACAAATGTTATATAGCATATGTAGTTTTGTTTTCAGACCTTTGGATGTATCCCACAGATTAAATTAACCAATGGCAAATAGGTACAAAATAAGCTAATAAATCTTTTACTCTGTAAAACAGCATTTGTAAAATTTAGCTGCTTTCATGGTACTGTGCCAGAATTCATCCACAACAGTGCCACTGTGAGTGGTTACCCAATGTAATGTTTTCATCCTCTGAGAGAGGATGTCAAAGGGTGAAAAATCAGGGCTTGCTTAATTTAAAGACCCATTTCTGCTGCAGTTCTCTCGTCTTTGGGGAATTCGGTCCACAAAGGTACTATGTCAGTTCAGTAATAGGAGCTGTAATGGTTTCAAAGAGTAAAAAATGCTGGGACAAAATGACTCTGTAAAAATGGTAGGTCAGGCTGGAGGAAAAGGAAAAAGAATATGTATTGCAGGAGAGGGGAGTAAAGGTACAGCAGCATGAGAAGTGGCCATGCTGGAAAAGGTACAACTTTTCTGCTCTGACACTGAGTGGACAAAATGAATTGATTTATAGGTAGATAGATAGATAGATAGATAGATAGATAGATAGATAGATAGATAGATAGATAAATCGATGGATGGATGGATAGACAGATGGATGATAGATATATATACAGATGGATAGATAGACAGATCGACAGATGATAGATAATAGACAGACAGAAAGATAGTGTTTCAACACCATGGACAGCAACTGTCTTTTGAGAGCAAGATGTGGTTTAAATACTTCTGCACTTCAGTTTAGTAGCAGTTAGTTGAACTCAGAACACAGGTAGGCTGAAATGGCTGTCAGAGTGAGCCGTTAAAAGGTCCACTCAATTTCTTATGCATTAAAATACTGCAAAAAGCAGCTAATCAAATCAAAGTGACGATCAGCAGTGGTTTGAAGATTGCTTAGCTGCTTGCCTGGGCAGTCACTTAGACAAAAGCTTAAAAGCATTTCAGTACAAACTGTAAGAGCGCAAAGAGATTCAGCATAACTTTCTGTTTATCTTACAAAAGAATTACTGAGAAGCTACTAAAAAGGTTCTGAACTATTATAAAAGGTCCAGCGGGATTAGTACCATTTCATTCTGAATTACTACAGTTAAAATAATACAAAAATTAAATAAAACTGTATTATTATGTGTAGTTGTTAACTGACTTTTATATCTCTAGCAATTGGAAGTGGTACATTTTACCATGCAAAAATTCAGTGTAAAGAGAAATTGCTGTAGTTATATTTACAGTGTTAGTTATAATATAATTATCATAGGTAAAAGTATAATATTTGTGTTTAAGATATAATATCAGTAGTGTCCAAAAAAACTGGCATCTCTAATATGGTAAATTTACAGTCAAAGGCAAAAGCATTCTTTACTTTTAATGTAAGTTAATTTAAAACATTTTGTTCTGTCCTTTTGGAGCATCTAAACTATATGAAGGCACTATATGAATAATGCAATTATATATACTGCTCAAAAAATTACAGGGAACACTTAAACAACAGCATGACTGTTTAAGCGTTCCCTTTAATTTTTTGAGCAGTATATGTTATAATACAATATATGTGCAGACGACGCTTGTGAAGTGCTTTTCAGTTTTTCAGTAATGAATAATGTCTGGTTTCCTTACCTTCAGCTTTTTCACATTAACACAGGGGTCATTTGAGAAGCTCTCAGTGTCTGCTATCTGGATATCTGCCTTCTCAAGCTCACTGGTCAAATCATTGCGCACCTGTTTAAAAGAGTGAGAGAGCGAGAGAGAGAGAGAGAGAGAGAGAGAGAGAGAGAGAGAGAGAGAGAAAGAGGGCATGTCAGAATAAGAGAGATGGTGGATGATGAGGCAGCCAAAAACAATCCCTCTGATTTATGTCTCAATCTGCTCTAATCTCCGGTGGATCTGACTCTGAAGACACTCTGTTCACATCTGCAACAGCCTGAAGGCTGAGAGCCTGTGGGGCCTGTTCTCCAGTGGTCCCTTGCTCCCCCAGTGGGTTTAGACAGAGCCCAACACTACCTTCACTGTCTCCTGCAGTCATCATTCATGCTTGTCTGTAAAGGCTTGAAAACAGTGAATCATCTCAGAAATAAAAAGAAAACAACACATATACATACTCCATGCATAGTATCAACACACATTACAGAGATGTTTCTGAGGTGTTGCTTCTTTCCAAAACATAAATCCCCAGAGAGAAGTCTTAAACAACAAACATCTGCATAACAAATGGATCACAGATATCGCCCTGATAGGTAAGTTCACTCTGGACATCAGACATGGTAGGAGATTGAATTAGGATTGATCACTGGACCTTGTTCTCCTTCTTCTGCGCTGGACTCCAGCCATAACTTCTATTGGTTTCACAGGGCTTTCAGCTTATTAGATAGAAGAGTTGAAGTAAAAGCATGCTAACTTGAGAGATGGAACGTGAAAAGTCCCATTCCCACACTCGGGGGAAAAGGCCTTGGGAGCTGAACTTAGGGGGCAGCAATCACATTAGATCGGCTTGTGCACTGTCAGGGAGATACATGCTCCAGTGATCAGCACAAGGGAGTCATTCGGGGTAAATTAGGTACAAACTAGACACAAGTCTGAGCCCTCCCTGCAAACCAAGGGTTAAAATGATACCAAATGTTTTAAACTCAACCACTTCTACCAGCAACAAAAGCATGTTGTGTCTCCACATTAGTTATTCCTCTCACACGTCATTGCAACCAGCAGAGAAATTCTGTTGAAAGTGCAGGTACCAGACATTCACTCAATAAGACTTTTGCTGTTTGTAAGTAGAAGAGATGCTTGATTGCAATTTGAACTTGATGAAAAGTTATTGAGTGTACAGTCTTGTTTTGCTGAAGCGCTGAAGGTCAATACGGAATGTAAATGCCATTCATTATGTGGCACACTAAGAAATTTTAAATGGAATTACAACTGAGTATTATAGAAAAACAAAACCCAACTTCTAACAGCTGATTCACATTGCTGGACGTGCCCATAGTTACTGCATCTTCCAATATACTTCAGTGTAATGTTTGCAAAAGGGCGGTGACCTGGCCAGAATGCAATTAATACTCATTATTCGTATTAATACTCATTTTGTAATATTTTAAAGATAGATTGTAGTAATACTAATGCGGTGCCTCTTCTGTCAACGGTTTCTCAAACAACTCTGATTTTTCTCAAACAACTCTGATGAAGGTGATTTTTGGATGCGTGCATGTTGTGGACTATGTGGGCAGAGGTTACACATGAACCCTAAATCTGTGCCATGACACAAATAAAGCCTTACATTCCTCAATAACATCATGAGTAGTATTTGCCAGGCATGTTCTTGTGGCTCAATATCTTGTGCAAATGATCAAATAGAAATGTCTGTTTCATATGGAAGTAATGATATTAAACATGTGTCAGATTCTTTCAAACACAGCTTTTGCACCCATGTGACCTTCCAGACTCTTACTGTAAGTGTTTGGAATGAATAACGTGGCCTCTTTCCCACAGCAGTGTGAACTGTGTGCCAGACGAGCTGAGCTGCTCCACATTGTTTTGATTACTAATGTGGCGAGCACATTTGCAGCTTAATGGAGATCCACATAATCCCTGTCTAGGTGAGCTCGTGGGTGCCTGCATGAGTATGTGTATGTGTGTGTGTGTGTGTGTGTGTGTGTTTATTTGTGTGTGTGCGCATGTGTGAGTGCATGGAAGTGTGTGGGAACATACAAAAACGATAGCCCATGTGTAAGTGTGACAGCAGCCAAGAGCCTATAAAACCTGGCTCCAGGCGAGGAGATGCGAGGCGACTGTCATATGAACGCTGAACTGTAAAGGAGCTCCAAAGGATTATGGGATTTGGGTGCTGGTCTAATGCTGAGGGGGAGATGAGTGTGATGTGATGAAATATATAATGCATTTATGCAGTGACCTGTCAGGTGAACCCGGCCTAAATAGAGTAAACAGGAAGCAGCGTGACTCAGGAGAAGGGAAGTGGAGCAGAGAGCCGGGTGTGAGCTACTGCCATGGGCTAATTCACTATAAGCTACAACTATTCATCTCTTACACTCAATTAGACAAGCAAACACAATGTAACACGCTGGATCAAACATTACTACCCAATTACACTGAATTCCCTTTACAGCATTTTCATTGTTGTACTTCAGCGTACAGGTGGCTAGAGTGGACTCAACCTGCACTCCAGAATAAGTGTTGTTATTTTGCTGAAATAATGACTTGATATGAAAGCACCTTTACAAAAAAGGTCAGTTTCCTGGACAGGGATTGTTCCTAGTACAGTTTTATTTACTAAAAGCAACACATAGTCCAGTACTGGGGCTGATTCCTGTCCAAGTCTAAAAATACTGGTTTCACGCATTCTCTAAAATTTCTGTATAATTTATGCTGCGTTGTGGAGAATCATACTGGTGATGGTGATAGCAACCAAATTGTTCATTTTATTTATTATTAAATAAATCAGCAAACCTACACATCGTATCTGAGTTTTTATATGTATGGTGAAGTAATGGAAAAGGTTAAAAAAAAATTCTTTTATTTTTTGTCTTTTTCTTCCAACATCCATGTACTTATCTGTCATGAATGGATCTACCAAAAAAAAAACAGTTTTAGGCCAAATTATTGTTTCAAAACTATTATGGGTGCGTATCTGTAACAATTAGATCAGGTAACTTTTAGTTACATTAAAGGCAGACGTCTGGTTCTTATCACCACTATTCTGAACAATTCAAAATTTAAACAACTCTAAGTTTTTATAGAATAGAGCATTTAAACATTAATACTTGCTTTACATCCACGTTCAACATAGAATTGCAGCACACCTAGCATCTATGAGCATGAAATGAAGTTTGCTGTCACTAAAAAAATGCTGTCACTAAAAAACTCTTTAGGACACTTTAATGGCTAAACAGTATGTAAAAACAGATCTTTTCTCATAGATTTACTTGGGTAGAATAAAAAGTATAATTCAAAAGTACTCGGGTATGAATCCATTTACTTGACTACATATAACTGAATAAACGTACTGACCAACCTCTGCTTCAGAAGACACCACCTCTACTGACAGCTCCGCTGATGGCCCAGCTGTGATAAATGGAAGGCCACGCTCTGGCAGCACCTAGTTGTTTTAGCCTATAGTTTTTCCCACCCATTTTCAAATGCACAGCACTCTATCAAGTGTCCTCATTCTCTCCACCCCCCCACGGCCTGACGTTCAGCTGATCTGAGCTTCGTCCCGTGAGACTCATGCACAGAGAATTTTGAGACATCACAAGGTGTGTGTGGGCCAGGCAGGATCTGCTCTCTCAGCCTGACGGGGCTATGAGGGCAGACAGAGGACAGCGGCCGCTAACGCTGCGTGCCACTGACAAATGTCAGCTCTGCCACATAAACACCAACATCTCTGCAGTGTTCAGCTACTGAGATCCTACACACATGAGGGGGAAGCACTAGATGGACATCTTTTATACTGTACTGTCTGGGACTTATTTTGAAAGCTATTGTAATAGGCTGATATTTTGCATTTGCATTGTATTTAGTTTTTCCCTGAAGTCCATTTATACATTTTTGTGGTTTTGCATACCAATGTCATCATGAATAAAAAATACGTAACTATTGTCAAATATTTAATCTCACTTCGAATTAAGCAGGCTGTCTTTGTTACTGTGCTGATATATGTAAATGACTTCTTTATTGATAGGCTGCAGTGTATTGTGCTTCATTTCAATTTAGGTTAGGTTGACATTTTAGATTGAAGTCTTTAGGGACAGGAAAAAATGAACATCAGCCATTGCTTTTGTTATGAACTTTTCACACAATGCAAAGGGCAGATGATGTTTTTAAATGGTGTGTAATAACAACAGAGAAATGGAGATATAATGATTTAGTCTGAAAATGCATTATTTTTTCTCTTTCATTTGTCACTGATCTGTGCATGCACTGTATAGGTTTAGGAGTACATTGGAAGTAGTTCAGTGACTATGAGCCTTTATGTCATGATTAAACAATGCTGTTGATGAAAGCTTATTTTGTCACCTTTTAAGAGAAAGTTTCTCTCAATAAAAGAAGATTTGGAAGAATGAGTTTAAGAATTTACTGAAAAGTTTTTAGTATTTCTTTGAGTTTAGTTGTTTACTTTCTCACACTCTCACATAGACTATAAGCCCCTATAATTCCTCATCTTTTTTTTTTTTTTTACTTAACCCTGATTTTCCACCCAATTTAGTTGCCCCCAATTCCTCCCATCGTGCAATAGCAGCGACAATGGCAGGGTGAATGCTTCCTCCAAGTCATCTGAAGCCAAAACCATTGGACAGCTTAACGTGCTTGGAGGAGCACAGTGACTACCAACTCAGCTAACAGATGCCCAAACTGGCTCGCATCGCACTGAGTGATGAAGAGAGAGGGAAGGCCATCCTGCCCACCTAGAGAGAACAAAGCCAGTGATGCTTTCTTGAATGGTCTCCCAGTCATGGATGGCTGTAGCACCACCAGGATCAAAGTCGTGATATTCCAGTGATGGGTGCTTTTTTTAGGAGTGATTTGTCTCTTGTAAAAAAAAAAGGTGTCTGTATAAGATTTATTATCATTACTAAGAGAACTTTTCTTCACATTAGCTTGTGTTTAGTGATTTGCAGTAAAGGGTGATTTACACCAACAGTAAAACCACCAACCTAATATTGTGCAGGCCCACCTAATCCTTCCAAAACAGCTCCGACACACTGGGAGAGGGACTCTGAAGGGGTGGAGGGGTATCTGGGGGTGGGGTGGGGTGGGGGGGAAGGGGG
>JBBPCX010000147.1:16159681-16170608 GCA_037974365.1 Hydrocynus forskahlii | reverse complement strand
CCTGAGGGCCGCCCTTCAAGAAGAGTGGGATGCCATGCCTCAGCAGCCAATAAGTCGACTTGTGAACAGCATGAGACGTTGTTGTCAAGCTGTAATTGATAATCAAGGGCACATGACACGTTATTGAGACACTGACATTTTGTGTTGTGGTATACTCACCACTATTGTTGGCTTTTGTTTCAAGACATTGTTTGAGACAAAGAAATCACCATTGCATGCTTCTCATTAAATGCCCTACTTTCATGATATAATACCACTGTATTGTGAACTTTTTACATTTTCCATAAACTTCACCCAAAAGCCAAATATCCCTAACTTTTTGTGAGTAGTGAATCTTCGATATAACATCAAGTTGATAAGCAAAAGTACATTTGCTCATAGTTTTCACCAAGGGCAGCAACAAATCTAAAGGGCAAGTGCAAGAAATGCACTACCTCAGTCATATCTCCAATAAGGGTGTGAGCTCTTTAGGAAGAACTCCAACTCCAATTGAGTCTTAAGGGATCTTGTGGTATTTTCGTGTTTTTTTGGAAACACCGCCATTAGGAAAACTCTGCCCTCATCCTGACTGCTGCAATTGTGCCCAGAGGGGGACCTCACGCCAATTTGCATCAAGAATGCTTAACATAGATCTTCTGTCTATCCTTCCCCTTCTCTCTGCTTTCCATAGCAACTTCTCTAGGGCTTTATTAAATATAAATAAATGTTAAAAAACATCTGAGCAAGTTAGAGACTGTGCACGTCACATGCTCCCAAGAATAGTGTCCGGAGACACTATTAGTCTAACAGCAAACTTCAACTGCAGCTATCTTTACTTCTTAATGTGAGTAAAACAGCACATGACCTCCTTTCTGCTCTGAAATGTCACATCTTGCTGAGCGGCTGTCCACTCTGCTCTGGTGCACAGCTGAAGGTGGCAGTGCAGCAGTGGTCTAATGTGCTAATCAGACTTCTGGAGCCCTCTTCTGCCAGGTTGATGGGATCGGGCCCTTCCCCTCTGTCTGTTAAAGCCCAGCAACTCTATCATGTTGAGTAAGGGATTTACCCTTTCCGCAGCTTTTGCATAGATGTCTTCTTCCCCACAGCCCTACAACTAGCAAGCTCTCAAGACCTTCGTATATTTCTTCAAAGCTCTTTTCTATTTGCAGTGTTTTATATGATATTCATGAAATATACAAATACTAGCGAAAGTATGACGCTTAATAACAATGTGACAATTATGTGTAATTATGATGCACGTGGGATGTTATTTTATTCTGTTCAAGTGAAAGCTTGAAATTAGTTTTAATGACCTTTAGACCATAGACTGGCAACTTTGCCAGGATATTTCTCTGCCTTTCAAATACATTGACTTTAATATGGAGTTGGCCCTTTGCAGCTAGGACAGCTGCCACTCTTCTTGGAAGGCTTTCCACAAGATTTTGGAGTTTCTGGGGGAATTTGTGCCCATTAATTCTGTAGAGCATTTATGAGGTCAGGCACTGATGTTGAAGGCCTGGCTCGCAATCTCCGTTCCGGTTCATCCCAAAGGTGTTGGATGGGGTTGAGGTCAGGGCTTAGCCCTTTCTTTATGGACCTTGCTTTGTGCACCAGTCAAGCTGGAATAGAAAAGGTTGTTCCTCAAACTGTATCCAAGTTGGAAGCATGGCGCTGTCCTAAATGTCTTGGTCTGCTGAAGCATTGAGATTGCCCTTCACTGGATAGAAGGGGCCTAGCCCAAACCCTGAAAAACAGGTCCCAATACTTTTGTCCATATAGATGGATGGATGGATGGATGAATAGATGGATGGACTTATAAACCAGTATGTTGAATTTAAACTGTTCTCTGTGTAAAGGTGAGGACAGAAAGAGGCCAAAAAAATCTCTGTCCTTGAGTACATTTTATCCTTGTGCAGAACACTGCACAACAAGTTTGGAACACCTACCATAACACTATCAAAGTAAATTCAAGGTAACAGCCCTCCACTACAAATGTCATTACCTTGTCACTGCTGAAGAGCAGGAGAGATATTCAGTTTGACTGTTGTACGGAGCTCTGTTGAAATCTTACACAGCTTGCACAGAACCTAAATTGTCTGTCTTCCTCCTGTCTGCATTCTTCCCACTGTGATTTCATTTGATCAAAGTTTGAGCAATTTAATTACATTTTATCCTAAAAAAAAATATCACAGTAGTGACAGTGCAAACAATATGATATTCTAAACATCAGAATCCACCAAAGCACGACTGCAGAACACCGCCCACAGTCATAATTTGATAAAAATTCTGGTCCATATTTTTGAGGTTCACTTTTCCTCAGAATGTGGAGCAGCAACCCTTTGTGTTAAGTGATATAGTGTATGCGTCACTCTTGGAAATTTGATTTCCCAAAATAGCGAGACCTTATCAGGCAGCAGATGGATTTCACAAATGAATAAATGTTTTAAAAAAGGAGAAAAACCTTGAGACAGAGAGCAGCAAACTTATATCCATTATATGCCAAAATCGGTGTCATCTGTAAACTTTCTATTATTTTAATTTGACATACATTTGGTATTGGAAAAAATATAGTCCACCTAACCATGTCTAAATCAAATGCGCCACTGAAACATGAAATATCCTTTTATAAACAAAAATCAAATGCTCTCGGAGTGGATGTTTGCATTTCTCTATCCTAATTTCACAGATAATTTCTAATTTTCTCGTTTAAGTTCAATCATGAACATCACTCAAGAACCAAAACCCTGCACTAAAGAACATAAGCAAAATGGTCTGAACTTGAAATATATAGCTCATTATACACTTGCTCTAGACAGAGACAGTCATGCTTAGCTTTGTCTACGGGTGTAATGAGATTCTACATAAGCCACAACAGCTAAGCTTTCCATGTTGGTGGTCCCATTAAAGTCAGGTCTTTAAACTTACCTCTGAAAATCTCTGGACGTCCTGCGTCAGCGTGCCGACTCTGCTCCAGTTGTAGTAGTTGAGGAATTTAACCACAGCTGGATTCACCGCATTGTCTGAAGGGACCGTTCTGAAAAAGTTAGGGTACTTTTTCTTGTCTGCCAGGACAGGTGTCGTTGCCGCAAAAGATAGCTGAAAACACAGAGACAGACAGACAGAAAGAGAGAGCGAGAGAGAGAGAGAGAGACACAGAAAGAGAGAGAGAGAGAGAGAGAGAGAGAGAGAGAGAGAGAGAGAGACAGAGAGAGGAGGTGATTTAGTACAAGCCAAGTCACTTACATCCACTCTTAAAAATAAATGGTCCTGAATGGCTCTTGGCTTGGATGCACAGTTTTAGGAAAAAAGCTTTCACTGGCACTATGTGGAAGTTCTTTAAAGAATCGTCTATTAAAAGGTTCTTTAGGAACCAGAAATGGTTCTTCTATGGCAGCAGTTCAATCCTGGTCATGGTCTACTACTGCCCTGTAAACCTTTTGAATTTCACTTTATATTATAGGTCCCTAATACCTAATTCATGTGAGTGAAAAAAAAAGCTGATATACACATTAGTTTACATTTAGAAGCTCTACTACTGAAATCCAAGTGTAACAGAGAATACATCACCAGAGCTTATGTTGTTGCCTTTGTGCATTTTTAATGGGTTGCTACACAGTGACACCTACTATGAAGTGCGACAGGTTCCTTCATTCCAAACACACCCTGTGTAACTACTTAACTAATTGAGAAGCCCTTCCTGAAGTGACCAGGGTGTGTTGGAGGAGGGAGAACAGTACAACATGCAGGAAAGTGCATGTCCAGGATCAGGAAAGAGAACTACCGTTCTCGTATGTTTTTTGGCACTTTTATTTCAGTGTGTATTTGCAATATTTAACAAGTCGAACCACTAGAAGACTAAATGAGCCACATATGTTCATTTGAATGTGTGATTGAGGCTGTCAGCTTTGTGTTAGATTGCACTAATATCATCTTGATATAATTACAGAGCAATAAGGCGAGCTTGTATTCTGATGGCCGTGTCCATGTCCATCAGCTCTGTGTTTGGCCTTTTCATGCTGGATTGAGGGTGATGAGCCAGGTCAAATCCTCTGTGTCAGGACACTGGGAGTCCAGAGTGCAGGTGTGAACAAATCAACACACTCACACATCTCTATAAAAAGACAAAGCTCGCACCTTCTGAGGGTGCCCATGGTGACAGCAGCCACAAATGTTTGCACCGCTGACAGTCGACCTCAGCTGTCTGCTCAGCAGTGTGTGTGTGTGTGTGTGTGTGTGTGTGTGGGTGTGTATGCGCCTCTGCATGCATGAGAATGCAAACATGGTCTAATTAAAGGCTTAAAAGTGCTTGCTCCCCTTCTACTTCGCATTCCTATGCAGGGATTAAGGTCTATTCGGACCATTTCCTCCTAAAAAATAGAATTTAAGAGAAATGTACTGAACCACCAAATTAATTGAAGCTCCTTTAACTATCCATCCCATTTCCTGTCCAAATATTGCACTGTAAGCAGGCTGAAATCAATTTGTGGTCTATAAAAGAGAGCTGGAGAGCAAGAGTTTTCAAAGGGTGTATGGTAGGACTTAAAAAGGGGAGGAAAAAAAACCCTTTTCATTTAACATCTCTTTCATGTTGTCAAACACCACCAAGTGAAAGTGTGTTTTCAGCTTCTTGCCGAAGCCAAAACAGAGCAAGCACATCATGGTATGCTGTTTATGACAGCCCTCGCTCAGTAGATTAACACATGTTCCTCAGGCTATAATACAGCCTGAAGGTTGTTAGTGTCTGAGAGATAAACATATGGAAATTCTTTGAGTTTGAATACCAAAGCAACTTCATAGTTGTTAAAGGAGCACATTTTTTGCTTACATTCATGAACAGGTTGCGCAATGCTGCACATCCAAGCCTGGGCGATTTTTTATTAGCGTGCAAAAACCACACTCTAAGTGAAGAGCAAATCAAAGGCACATTTATATACATAAAAATAGAGCAGTGTGGAAATGACTTAATTCAGTTAGCCAACACTGAAGAATGCTTCTTCTCCAGCAGTATGTTTCCAACAGTAAAGGAATATTTAGGCAAAACCAACTAATCGACACAATCGTCCATTTAACACTTATGCAGTCCATCAGCCAAAACATGTTTGGAGTGGCAATGGCTTTCACGTTTTACACTTCGGCGCAGACTTGTCAGTGTGGTTCAGAACACAGTATGACTTACAGTGAGCTGTAAGTGAACAAAACTCCACTGCTACATGCAGCCATTTCAGACAACACCAGGACCGAAAAGGACTGATCTTAGGTCAGATTCCTTTGTATTTATACTGGTTGTTGCCACAAAAACAGATTTTAGATCAGGGCTCCTACTGGATCAGCACACCAACCGTCAGCTGACCAACAGCTTCTGGGAAAGAGGAAAAGTGTGTGAATCTGATATGTTGCAGAACTATCCCATTAATCCTCAAGTCCTCAACTTCCTTAGTGTCTAAGCAGGGTTCACCTGAATGAAGGCAGAGTCTGTTCTATTCAGTTCCACAAGAGCACAGGACTTGAAAGGAAAGTGGATCAAGAATTGAAAAAGTGCCGCTGGTCACAATCGAATCAGTTCTAAGTTAAATTACTTTCCCATTGTATGTGTGAGTTGAATTGGAGCTGAAATGGAGTTGACCTTTAGCCTCGCAGTATGTTATAGTTGTGACCTTGCTGACATGAGGAGGGACATGGGAAATGTGCCTCATCTGCTCTAATTTCTGGCTCATTTGATAGGAGAAAGTGGTGATGTAACCCGAGTGCTTCGGTCTGTGGGTGTGTGTCTCCGCATGCTTAGAGACTGGGATTGAAGTGGGAATAGTGAGTACGTCTGGCCTCCTGAGTGACAGCACACACCACCTGATCCTTTATATCCCTTTTCAGTGCTGATTTCTCTTTGGCCTAGATTCAACACGATATAAGCATTTAATGATAAAGCTTTCGCCTCTCTTTCCATTTGTCTCTTTCCTTTTGGTGACAGTGAAGGGAGATGGTGACACTGCTTAAAATATCCATCATCTTAGTGATCACTTCTGCTCGTCTGTCTTGTTATCTCTCTTGTTACTGAAAAACGTTGCTTTCACACCATTCCCTGGCTACTTCTTAGATAAAGGCACTAAATCGTGCTTGCTGAGTGTAAAATCTCTGAAGGACCCAGGACAGACACGCTGGTTTTGAGTATACTGATTTCAGATTAGCACCGTTAACCTGGGTGCTTCCTTGAAAAATGTTTCATATCTTTTTGAAACATCAAGGAAAATGGTTTTGCAAACCGCATGTCCACACTTTCTGACAGCCAGAGAACTCGTGAATAGCAACGCTTTCACATTCTGCGTCCTGTGAAACCATGCCATGAACCAGAGCTAAAAATATTTAGACAAGAGAACTGAGACAAGAACTTGAGACAAATTCAATTACACTGCAGCAGTTTGGGTGATGAAGAGAGCTATAAAGTTGATGTAAGGACACAGACAGACAAGTTGCTGCAGTAGGAGAGGTGAGAGAAAGCTATATTTCCATTGTTCAGCCACAACATTAAAACCACTGACAAGTGAAGATGAATACTGATTCTGTTGTTACAGTTGCATCTGCCAAAGGGTAGAATATGTTGGGCAGCAAGTGAACAGTCCGTTCTTGAAGTCGATGTGTTTGAAGCAGAAAATATAGACAAGAAACTTTGATAAGGTCAAATTGTGAAATCAGAACATCTCCTAAATGGTAAGTCTTGTGGGGGGTTTCTGGTTTGCAGTGGATAGTACCAATAAAAAGTGGCCCAAGAAAGGATGCCTGGGGATTAAGAGGTTATGAGGATCAAAGACTAAGCCCATCTGGTCTCACAGAAGAGCTACTGTAGTCCAAATTGCTGAAAAAGTTCATGATGACTATGATGAAATGTGTCAGAACACAGTGAAATGTAGCTTGCTGTGTATGACAGACTGATCCGAGTGCCGATGCTTTACCCCTGTCAACCACTGATGGCATCTGCAATGGGCATTTGAGCCTCACAAGTGTACGTTGGAATGTGGCCTGGTCTGTTAAAATCACAATTGCACCCTGCCACACTGCAACAAAACTGTTCAGGAACATGAAAAAGAGTCCAATCCTGTCATGCCTCGACAGGTCAGAGCTGTTTCGGCAGCATGAGCAGGACGTACACACATCAATATATGTCAGTTATTTTGTATAATACACTCTAGGCTGTAGATAATCTGCGTATAAACTCATTTATTTTCCCAAAACAAGTATAATTCCATTTTGCTGTAGAAATCTTCAGACATTTTTCCATTCTAATTAGGTTAAAACAGTGGGGAGCCTGCACATTTTCCACCAGCCTTGACAAGTGGTTGTTTTGGAGACGGTATCTGTTCTCATTATGGCAAGAAACTAGAATGATCTAATAATGATTTAGAGTCTACCAGGAAAGTTATTGATGTTTATCTACAGTGGGTTAATTGGTGTGCTAGGAGAGATAAGACAGTAAGATTGCTGATAATGACAGTGATTAGGGGGTGCCAGCAGCCTGTTAGTGCTGTGGTGGACATAGGCCTCTGTTCTCCAGACAGTTTCAAGTTTCCTCTTGAAAGTCTTAAAAACTCGAGTTTTCCAACTGCTTTGCATGGAGCACATCTCTCAAGCACATCTCTCACATACCCCTATCCCAAAAATGGCAGAAATGAAAAACATACAGATGGAATATCAGCATACATCTTAATGATGGACCTGACACTTTTTGGCAACGGATTATTCTTTAAGAACTTTTTTGTAGATTATAGCAAAAACCTTTACATGATACGAGTTACTAAGCTAATTAAAGTTCTATTCATATATATCTATATGTCCAAGACAATAACCTTCTAGGGTCTTGGAGCTTGTGACCCTGCAGAATGAGGCTCATGGACTCACATGTTCTTGTATCATACAATGAATTACATTCATCATCACCATGTAATCCTGCTCTACCATGAAGAATCCAAGTCTAAAATGATAGACAGCACTGAGAGGAGCTCCAGCAGCCCCCTTGCCACCCATCCCATCACTCATTACAGCTCAACAATGTGACTGTTGTTCCAAACACTGGGATTAACGCTGTCAATTAAGGAGGAGGAAGGCCTTTATCATGCCGCTAGTGCTAAATCCAAATCCACCCACGAGACTCACAGAGTTTTAAGGGGTCTTTGGGAGGCCACTTTAATCTTCGTTTAGCTGGGGCTACATCCTACACCCACACTGGGGTAAAGGGTTGTACCGGGTCCTGAGACATGTCCTGTTTCTCAGGCCTCACACTAACCAAAGTACACTTAAGAGTAGAAGTGTCAAAATAGTTCTTTAGAGTGATGCCACAGAAAAACCACTTTTAGTTCCCTAAAACACATTTCAATGTACAGTTCTGTAACGGAATGCCTCAGGGTTTTTAAGCTTAATCTCATTTTTTTGGTTCCCTCAAAAGTTTCTTCCTCCAGCTTTAGGGACTTTTTCCACTTTGGCTTGCACACTAGGGGCTTAGACCAAGATTCTGTAACACTGCTTTGTGAACTGAACTGAACTGAATTGACGTTAACTGAACTGAATTGAATTGTTTACACTGAATGAACTCCATCTGCCAGATCTGTATCATATGGTAGAATATCACAGGCAACAATTTCAAAGACTTTCCCTGTACTCATCAAAGAAGGCTTGTATTATAAGTGTGTTTTGAGTTCATAGGTTTTTATTTGTTGTATTAAGTGTGAGGAAACATGTCTAAAGTATTGGCCATGGTAATCTCTATGCTATAGATGAGAGACAGACAGCAATTAGATTAGAAAATGCTGGAGTATTTCGTTAAAAATGTTCTGTAGGAAACCAAATGTGTAAAAGGTATCACTCCAAAGAACCCTTTTGTTTTTAATGGTGTGTTCATACTTGCCAGGGTTGGTTTAAAACAAATCCTGGTGAGATTCCTCTGTTAGTGTGGTGTGTTTGAGCTACTGAGCTCACTACCATCCGAACCCTGATGCAAGCAAACCTAATAAGGATGCCAAGACACTCTGAGCAGCTCTGATGTGATGCATTTGAAGTATAAATGCAGTTCAGAGCAAAGACGTCTAACTAAGCCAAACACAAAATCAACCATCATCTCATACGTACAGACTTGAATTACTTAAAAAGACAATTTTTTAAAATCATTTTTAATTATTTGACGGTATATATCAGCATGAACGCTAAGCAACATATTTTTAGCTTTGGTCTAGACAAAGTATAAATACGCCCTAAGAGTATAGCCCATGTTTCAGCACCAGAGACAGCAGCCCAGTAGAATAGAAACCGAAGTCCACTCCAAGAAAAACAAATAAACCTGACGTCTTCTTGACTAAAACTCTTCTATAAAATATGGTATTTTGAAGGCACAATTGTGCCTGCATTGCCTCATGGCACCTTTGTGTCATTTCTTCAGGCAGAGACATTCCTCTAAATTCAATCGAGTGATCCGTGTCCTCTCTGACTTTTCTGTAATGACCTGCATTGCATCAGTGAGGGCTCTTTAGCAGTGTGTGCTCGTCTCTGGGCTGAACCCGTCCCGCTCCCCCTACATTTCACAGGCAGAGCGGTAGCACTCAGCCAGACAGAAGGGCGAGGCAAGAAAGCTATCACGCAGAATTAGGCCTCCACCCCTGCCCCACATACTCTCTCAGCATGAGACAGGCTCCTTCCACACACATCCAGCCAAGAACGTCTTATTTAAAAGAGTAGAGTTTCCGTCAAGCTGCGGTGGCTATAGTCTTTCAGAGCATGGATTTACATAACATTATAAGGAACGGGGTTTTAATCAAATGTAGTCTCTTTCCCCTCCGCTGGCACACATGGGCACTCTCTCACATACGTAAGCGCAAATACACTTGTGCATACATAGTGGCAAAAATACACACAAATGCACTCAGTGAGAACACTGTGCTCTGTATGTGGAACTGTCATGGGATCATGTAGCGTAAGTGTAAAACACATCTGATTCAAATCTGTGCCTTCCATACTATAGCGCCACAGATGCTGATCAAAGTGTACACTCTCTCTCTCTCTCTCTCTCTCTCTCTCTCTGTCTCACATACACACACACACACACACACGCACACACATACTCACAGACATATTTAGGAAATTAGATCATGTAAACATCCCATATGAATCGTGTGTATCGCTGCTGTTATTGGGCTTCCCTGGTCAAATTACATTTTTGTTGATTTGTGAGTTTGTGAAAAGAAGTTAATCCAACATCTGCACCAATGTCACATTACTACGAATGATTGCATGATTATCATTTATTTATCCATGGAATTATTATGTTTAAAAACCAAAAATATATATTTGGAATGTGCATAAGGTTGGGCACCTTTTTCGTCAATCTAATCCATTTTATAGGGTCTCAAGCCTATTTGATTTACTAAACCTTAATCCAAGTCAGGTGTAAGCAATTCCAGAGTGAAATAAATAATGTAATACTTACACTCCACAGCTATGGGCTCAAACAGGGCTTGAATTTTATTGCAGGACTGCAGATATACTGCATTATTTCACTGATACCTCCACATCTCTTCAACTTATACTGTACATTTTTATCTGTTGCTATTGTTGATAGTATTTTTGGACAATTGTTTATTGTCTTTGTATATTACTGCTTCTGTTGGCTGCACTGAATGTCTTGTCCAAGATAAGATAAGATAAGACAACCCTTTATAAGTCACACAAGTGGGAAATTTGCATTGTCACAGCAGTAAAGTGGACAGAATAAAAGAAGAAAGTAGAAGAAGTAAATTAAAATAACCAGTAGTGTGCATTACTGTCCAGTCCTGTAAATTATTGTACCGTTGCTTATGTTTTTTTGCACTCTCTCTTGCAACTCTGTCCTGACCCCACTTATGTAGTCCTAATTTGTCTTGTGGTGTTTCTGTTTTTGTTCTGTGTAGCCCCATGGTCCTGGTGTACTGTGTAC
>JBBPCX010000147.1:16117871-16159581 GCA_037974365.1 Hydrocynus forskahlii | reverse complement strand
CTTATGTAGTCCTAATTTGTCTTGTGGTGTTTCTGTTTTTGTTCTGTGTAGCCCCATGGTCCTGGTGTACTGTGTACAATGACAGTAAAAAAAAAAAAACTTAACTTGACTGCTTGTCTTGAAATCTGGCACTTATAATGAGGGACACATTCACATTCACAGAGAGGTATACTAACTAACGAGCTATTCCTGGGCTACAGTGTGTGTGTAAAACCAGGGAAAACCCTAATTAGTGTGGGTCTGGGGGGTTTCCAGGATTGAAGACAGGAACCACTGTCTTAAGGAAAAATTGATTTATGTGACTAAAATTTCACTTATTTGATTAAATTATTGGAGTCGATTTCCAGTCTATCAAAGGAATGGCCACTGGGGGGGCTGCAAACAGATATTTAAAAACATTTTCATACCTTCTCTGGTTAAAAAAAAAAAAAGAGAAGATCTTCTTTGCATTACAAGGTCCATTTTAAAAAGTGAAATATGTAGCTTTTTTAAAAAGCAGGGCCGTTTTGCCAGAGCCCTGGTTAAATCTGCCTCCAACAAAACCAGGGTATTCACCTACTCACCCACACACACACACACATTCATACACACATACATGAGCAGCAGGCACATGGTCCTACATACTTTATGAGTGGCTGTGAAGCAGTGAGGAAGAGCAGCAGGTGAGTCTCCATCCCTTTCCAAATCCTCCTTTCCTTTCCTCCCCCCATATATCCTCCATCCTGTTGCTCGTGCTGCCACGCTTCACCCAGGTTTTAATTGCCACCCCCCCACTCCCCCAGGGATAGTGCCACGCCGACAACCTGCGTCTCCTTTCCATCAATCTCCTGGTGCCAGCGTTAATTAAAACTAGAGAGAGAGGCCACTGCCTGTCACACCTCTCAGCTCCACAGCCATGGGACTGGAAGGTCACACAGCCCCGCTAATAAGTCCAATAAAGGAGATGGCAATTTTTTTTTGTTCTTAGGAAAATAATAAATGACTTTGAGAGGTGAAGAGGGAGAGGGTGCAATACATTCAGATGGTGTATGTGTGTGTGTGTGTGAAGAGAGAATGTACAAGGAATTGAAAAATGCATGCAGAAGACATTGTGTATTCTGGGAGCTTTCCCTGAACGAGAGAGGTCTAATGTAGCAGTTTCTCCTGACGCTCAGGCAGCTTCAGTCAATAGACAGCATTTCATTCTCATTAAAGTTCTCCAGCCAATTCCAAACACTAGGATCTCACAGAATGAAATATTGACAGCACCGCACAACAACCAGCATCGACTTAGAATAAGTTTAGCTAACTCTCTCTTTCTAAGCTCGCTTTTAAGAGGAGGTGTACAGAAACGACGGAACATCCTCAGACATTACCTCTTTACAACGTAAAACTAATTTCTTTCTATCTTTCTTCCCGTATCCCCATTTTTGTGTCAAATCTTTCAGCCAACTAATCTCATGAATGTGGCTCTGAAACAAGCTAACATTATATGTGAAACTACAAAAATACAACTCCACCAGCACTTTTTTAGAATGAAACAATTTGTTGAGGACATTTTATATACGATCATTTAAAAGTTTTTAATCTTAAATTTGTATATATAGGGTGGGGTCCAAAAGCCTGAGACCACTAGTGAAAATGTTTATTTTTTGCATTTTTCTAGATATTTCATTACAAATCATATTGTCGGCATAGAAATTTGGGCAAAAAGTAGATTATTTAAAATATTTATCTGAATCTCAAAATGTCAACATTTGAAAAGTGAACTACAGTCTTCATTAAGTCTCTTTCATTTTACTTTTCTTTTTTCTACTCTCTTAGTTTAAATTAAAAAAAAATTCAGTGTGATCTCTGGGCTGTAGTCAGCGTTTCTGACTTTTTCAATTTGGTTCAATGTCAAAACATGATAAAAACATGGCAGAAAATGTATTTCCTCAAAAACCATAAACGGCATATACGGCAAATGTGAAAATATCTCATCTGCTCACACAAACAAGCGTGGCATTTCAATTACCTACAAGCGAGAATGAATTCTTATTAAATTACAGCATTTTTTAATAGCCATTGCTGACAGAAGTGCGAGGGTTAAAAAGAAAATGTGGTCTGGGAATCCAAATCCCCAAACATAAACTGCACACATTGCCATATTCTCCCTGGGCATAAAGAACAGCATGGGGCCTTGGTCTCCGTCACTAAGACCTATGCCAGCCAATCGGGCGTCTGCTTGGTCACATCAACCCGTTGGCACCGTCTTCCAAGCACATCCAGCTGCTCAGCGATGCTGCATGGCCAGTGGCTGGAAAACGTGGTAGCTGGCGGAATGTGCTTGGGAGGAAGACATGTATTAGAGGGCAAAACTACAATATTTTGATGTTGGTTCTGTAAACACTGGTTGAACTCCCTCATAAAAAATGAAGCGAAACAACCAGCTTATGTCTCCAGGGGGGAGACCGGCAGCAAGTGAACCCAGAGTGCCGAGCCAAGAGGGGCCAGTTAAATGGATTTTTAAAGCAGGCGGTCATAGTTAAGCTACACTGACTTGACCTCTGACCATTCAACAGACAGTAATGCGACCCTGCCACAGCCTAACCACCAATATCGGTACAGCAAAGCTCAGTTTGGACCACGATGAATGATGGATAATGAGCTCAATAATCCAAATCACTGGCCCTTTCTGACCACAGCATAGACCTGCCCAGCACTAGACATAGAGCTATATTAACCTAGAATGAACTCAGATGATTAACTAGACGCTAAAAATGGAGGCCAGTATAGCAAATAGTTTTGACAACAATGACACATTCTCATAAGTAGTGATGCTCCTATGCAGCTGTTCCCCTATGATATTGATCTGATTCCCGACTAACATTATCTTACCCATCCTAATGGGTGCCTATACAATCCTGATGTTTATACGATTCCATTTATTTAATACTTTATTTTGGTAAAAACTGTGTTTGGCACAAGCAAACTTTTATTTGTTCATTACTTTTATTTTATATAGCCCTTTACTTTTAATAAGGACCATTATTAAAACTATTAAAAACTTTTGAAAAAACAGCAGTCAAACAACAGTCAAATTCATTCCAAAAGATTTAGATTCCCAGCAATGAGTCTCTTGTAATGTTTTATGATACTTGAGAACACCGAAGATCTCTCAATGTCTTCTCTTGTGCACCTTCTTCTTGAGATCAACCCACAGGATTTTCATTAGATTCAGGTGACTGGGATGGCCATGGCAAAAGTCTGATTTTCTGTTCATGGAACATTGAGTCTCTTTGACTCCAAACACTCAAGGTAGGTTTGGTGTAGAAATCAGGATGGCTACAGAGAAAAGCACCCACTACCAAGTGTTAAACATGGTGGTGGATCTGTGATGCTGTGAGGCTATTTCTCCAAAAGCAGCATTGTTTGCAGGTATCGCATTATGGATTCCAGGAAGCACCAGGTTCTTTTAAATCAAAGTCTGGCTGCTTCTACCAAGAGACTAAGGCTTGGTTTTGGTTGCATCTTTTAGCAGAACAATCCAATGCACACATCAAAATCCACTTAAAAATGATTAAATATCAGTTAAAGTGCCTGTGGCATCTGGAAAACGTGTGACAAAAATATAGGAAAAGCTTCTTTCTGGCACACCTTCCAAACAGTTTGTTAAAGGTGACGTCTTATGGTGGACTTGGAGACATGGTGACCTCCAGATGCTACCAAACTCTGCAATTCTTTAACCATCCTCCTCACTGTGGCTGCAAAAAGGATAGCCATTTTTTATTTCATTAATTTCTTTATTTCTTATCATTGACCTAACTGTTGATGTGGACATTTTAAGTGAAGCTGCCATTTTCTTCTATCTGTTCCCTGAAGTCAACACTCATTTGCCCCAACTTTTTCCTTTTTCTGAATAACCTTAAGATAATAATTAATAAAGTGATTTTTCTTTAAGCCAGTCATCTTTATCAGGGTGCAAATAATTCTGGGGCGCAACGTATGTTCCTTTCATTTATCTGTCTAATGTTCACTTCCTTGAAAACAACCTGTACTAACATTACCTCAATTGATAACACAGAGGGAAATGGGGATTGCTAAAAGATTTCCGACTCAGAGGTAACATGTTCTGTACACTGTGTATCTGCTCTTATTCGTGACATACAGATGTTAAGGTTAGATTAGAGAGCACTTCAACTTGTGAATCACCCATTGTACTGGGGTTAAAGATTTTGTGACTGACATTTTTACTACTACATTTTGCTACTTGTCTCAGACAGGAAATAATTCCCTGCTACCAACATATTTCTGCTGCAGTTACTGTTCATCAATTGGCTCTCAGGCACTGACACTGATATGATCATTAAGTGATTGGAAGGGGGATGAGGGGGACGCTATGACCAAAACGCATCCCCCTACACATAATGGCATCAAACCTGCCATCACAAAGTGTGTGTGTTGATCGTGTGGAAGCAGGGGGCCACCCCCTGTTAAAAAATAAATCACCTACGGCATACAATATCAGCATCGATGACTCACTACTTACATGACATGTAGTTGCTGTCTAAACAACCTTGTATTTCCAAAATGTAACCTCTACAAGATGCTCTGGAAATGTATTAAAATGTCATGAAAATGTATTAATTAATCTTGAACCATTTCAATTGCTTTCACACAGTGTAAATGACATGTTCAAAAGTAAACAGATAAATTAATTGCACTGTTGTACCATTTTCATCCAACAGCGACAACATATGCCCTTATATTTATTGTAGGATTTGTCCATGGGCCTCATAAGAAGAATGGATTCCGAAATACAGTTCTGGAATTCAATCAAGTCTCCACAGGGGAGAGGTAAGAAAACAGACCTTTATTGGATATCGATAATACATGATTAGCGTGTTGGCCTAAGGTCACAAAGTTGATTAATGATTCCAGTGGAATTCCCCAAACGGTATGCTTCTGTATTACCATTTATCATACACACACATGCACACACACACACACACTCCCACACATACTCACACTTAAACATACCAATACAGTTGAACAAACACACGAGTGAGGGGCATAAATCCTATTCACACAGTCTTTATTCTTTTACAATTCATGGCAGATGCTGAAGTTAGCTGTTAATCAGCGTCCAAGGTGTGTAAAGTCCACAGAGAGGACTGAGTGTATTCAGTATGCACGACAGGAATTTGACACGTAGCATGATTGTTCAACTTGATGTACCGCTTTCCACACACACACACACACACACTCACACACACACACACACACACACACACACACACACACCTTCTCATTCACTTCTTCCTGACACTCTGTAATCAAGATAAAAAACTAACTGGCCTATAAAAGAGGATATATGCTGATGAATTGAAGCAGATTTAAATTGGTTGTGATTTGTGGCATTACAAACTTTAGACAAAGTATAAAAGACAGTGGCTGAACATTTACCATGGGTTAAATTGTAGTTCTCCAAGTTAAACCAACATAAATGAACTCTCATAGTGACAATGTGGGGACAAGGGACAATTCACCCAATTTCACCGTTTAATTCTTAAGGAGCATATTTGTATTTTATCATAAGTTTCAGTCATGTATGGAGTCAATTACACCTACAAAATATAACTACAATGGAATAGGGTGGAAGTAACCTAGTAGCTATAAAAACATTTGCCTGTGAACCTGATGACCAAAAAGTTGCAGGTTCAAACCCCAACTTTCTACCTTGAGCAAGACACTCAACCCTTAGTTGCTCCAGGGGGACTGTCCCTGTAACTAATGATTGTAAGTCGATCTGCATAAGAGCGTCAACAAAATGTCCCCTTTACCCTTTAATATATTACATATGTTCCTTAACTTAAGTTCCTGAAGACATACCGTTGAGGGTGCCAACAAAGTAAGATCATGTTCCCGGAAATATATAGTTTTTCCTGACAGTGTACCTGCATATTCATAGAGCGCCAAACAGACACACATGTCCCATGGCTGCTACTACTAATGCCCTGCTAATTGGGGCTATTTAACCCCAATTACTATGATCTTCCTGGCAGGTTGTTTAGATGCACGCTGCCACAGAAATGACCAGCAGGCCCACATTTCATGGCTTTATTTTCCACCACGAACTGGGGTCACATGGGGCACAGCTTTTTTCTTGTCTCCCTTCATGTTATGTCATATTTCGTTGTTTATTTATTTTTCAAAATGCACAACAACATGGATCAAACTAACCTTTTTCCCAGTGAGGTATATTTAAAGCCTCCAAAGACAGCAGGTATGACATTTAATTCCTCAAACTGCAGGCTTATTATTCAGTAAGGTCTATGAAGTATGAATTATTCGGTAAGTATTGCGAAACTAATACAGAAATTATGTAGTTATGAGAGTAAGGAGCTGAAACATAGGCCTTTGTAGCATGTTGTAATTCAGTATTAATTATTTCCCACTTGCCGCTCATTGAAACAAGTGCAGCTCACTGAATTTGTATACCTGTGTAGAAGAAGAGCTATTTTTCCATTATTTAAATATGCTGAAAAGGTACTGATCTGCCAACAGAGTTGGTGATGTGAGGAAATGTATTGTGTCTCATCATAGCAATCTTTTGACCTTAATGTGCACTGACCAACTCCCTTTTCAGCACAGAACAGTATTTATAAAACTGTGGTATCATTGGGAGGTTTTTTAATGTTCTAAACAAGATGTGGTGCTTCTTGAAAATGTGTTGAAGTATTTTGCCATATAACCGAGGACGAGTTGTTCTGCATTAAGAAAACTATTTCACACTTTTGCCTCATTTTATCACTGCTTAACATAAAAACTGAAAAAGTTGGAAGTGCAGATTCAAATCTACAAATACAGAATGTAGATCAAATGTAATTCATTGCATAACATAATTAAATATGTTGCATTGGAATAGAATAACTATATTAAAGTAACTGTTCTCAAGTTGTTTTTTTAGTCTCTGTAGGACGAAAAAGCTGAATTCTGGTATAGCCTGATAGTCTAGGCGTAGTTTCATTGGAGAGACAAAGGCTCATGCTCAGTTCCTAGGTTCTGGGAGTACTGAATATTTTCACTACCACCAACAGGCCAGTGGTCCAACAGTTAGGCCCAAACATTGATGGACTCTCCATCTTGCCTCATGTTTGCTGTCTAAGCAGCTTGAGTCCAAGACACTAAATCAGCAAGCTGTAATTGTCATTTTCTGATGCAAAATGTTGCCAAACTTTCTAAGACAGAAAATCTGGAATCTGAAATGAGTACGCTCACGGTTGGAGAAAACCTGCAATCTCAGCAACATTGAGTAAGCGGAGAGAAACAAAGCCACGTGCACAGCATGCAGAGTGCTGCATAAATGCATCCGTCCATCCTCGCCTTCTCTCTCAGCAGGCCGAGACATTAGGGGTGCTGTGTTTTTGGCAAATTGCTGGAATGGCACTACTTGTTACTGCCACTTTCCTCTAAAAGGCAAGGTCACAACTGGGTTAAGCAGCACAGGTGTATTGATCATGTGACTCAGTCACCCTTCAGCATCTCTCTGCTTCCCTGGACCTGAAAAAGGTATTTCTCTTTCACGAGGGAAAGTGCTCAGGAGCCGTCTTTTCATTAGCTTATTGATCTCTGCTGAAAAAGCAGAGCCCACTCCTGCACTCCTAATGGCACTGCATGTCATTAAAAATGCATTTAAATTAAGAATGTTTCTCCCTCCATGCCTGCAGAGGACACGGTTCAGCTGTTGAAGACATTCAGAGACATGTGGAGATGGGGAAGTTTGAAAAGGTTAGCTTTTGCAGGACTGATGAAATTTTCTTAGACTTAGCAATGGTAAATCTAAAACAGATTGGGGTTGGTGGGTTACCAAATCAACAAAATATTCAGATGTTAATTGCAATTATTAACTGTGGATAATTTCACGGCTCTCGAAATGAGGTAGATCTCCTGATTTTATCTGCACAGCTTCTCACAGTTTATCAAATTACATGTTATTTCAGCACAGCAGACACTGACCCTTAAACACATGTAGAAAGCGAAAGCAGTGCACTCAAACGGAGATGAATGACTGTGTTCCATCACACTCTCCATAACTATCTCTATTTATAAATTGAGATTTGATAGCGTAACCTGAAATCGGACTGTGTTCTTGCTGCTGGCGGATCGCTCTGTATGAAAGATTAATGAGCAGATGCTGAACTGTAGAAACCATTATTATCCTTCTTTTTCTCTTCAGAGTCACTCTTTCCTTCAGGGAGTGAGCGGATTACATTGCATGAGGTACTCTTCCTCTACTTAGCTCATCGCTCAAACACACAGATACAATGTGCAGATGTGCAGATCTTCTGGTTACTGGTGGAGTAACACCTCGTGAAATGAATTGCATCAAGTATTTGCCTATAAATATAAAGTTTTGCCCCATCATAACTGTATGCATGGGTTTGAATTGCTTAATACTCTGTTTGCTCTCTCTCTCTCTCTCTATCAAAACACAAAAACATGCCACTAACTGGTATAGAACCTTTAATGGATGTGATTAACTGGTGTAGATGCTTAATTTTGCATGTCTGATTTAGTTAGAACTCCACAGATAAAATGTGTATAATTATTAATAATTATTTATAATATTTATTAAATGACTAAAGTGTAAACATTCATTCAGAGTGAAACATTCTAGAAAAACATAGCAAGTCAGAATTGTTTACACGGGTTGTGTAAAGTCTGTAAAGCTGCATCACAGATTTATTGTTTTTATATGAAACAGTTTATATGCTGCATGATCCCTAATCTGTTGTTTAATTTCAATTTTGCCAGCTGTAACATGTCAGGATCAGTGAGGCAAAACAGACTCTAAAAAGAGCTTAGATACGTGGAGATTCACTGGTGGGTTTGGGAAATACATTTGCATTGTAAATATCGCTACCCCTGGTTTCTGTTACTGCCACTGCAAAGAAAATCAGCAAGTTTCTTTACAATGAAACATCACACTTCAGAGCACTCTAAATGACTCAATTATAGAGAATTTTGAATTTGTTGAATTGTCATTCAACCCAAACTTAGAAGTAATGCATTCAGAGATGTTCCCTTTAGTTCCTCACAATCTGTTTCCACAGTGTTTGCAATGTGTGCACATTCATGCAGGCTGTAAGGAATCAGCATATGGAACTGCAGCTTTACATGTGAAAGAAGTATCTATTTATTGTCCTGTATAAGCAAAATAGCAACAAAATATGACTAATGTATGTGTGGAGTAAAGATAAAATAATACAAATAATACAAAAATATAAATATAGACAACTGTGTGTTCATATATGAATAAAAAAATCATAAAAAACGAGTCGCGTGTCGTGCAAAAGTCAGAGGAAATGAGCACGTCACGGTCTATATAAACAGGAAATGGGATTTCCTCGGCGCTCATTCATTGAGTTAACACTCGCCCTGCCGACTAGTCGCTTCATCTTATGTGAGTACCTATCTTTCGCGTGCATGTTTGTGAACGTGGGTTCCGGTGGGAATCTAACTCTAGTCGAGAGCGTTCATAGATCAAGGTGTGTGGCGGAACTAGCTCTTCCGCTTCTATCCACGTTTGGGCTCATCCACCATGCTACAAGGGTGAACTTCAACAAGCCAGGTACGTTCCTGATCACCCTCATATTGTGACAAGTACATTGTGTATATATACAGCCGACCCCCAAAATTTGTGGGGGTTACATTGCAAGAGCACACACGAATTGTGAAAAACCATTAATGTGTGATGTGGTAAAAAATCCGCCATGCCCCCTTGTCCTCGTGCTGGTTGATTTTTTTATATACAGGCACACACTGGACTCTTGACCATGTTTTATTTTTTTAAATATGGTTATTTATAACTCAGGCAAAATAATCGACTGTTTTTTATTGACTTTGTTATATCATGTTAACATCAAACAATATGACATCATGTTATAAATAGCAAAACATAGATTAAGAAGTAATTGCTGTTTTTTTTGTAATCTTAAATGGTTAAAGAACCATGGAATCCCAAAGGTTCTCTAGGGAAACAAAAGTGTTTCCTCTATGGCACAACTCCAAAGAAGCCCTCTCGCAAATATTTAATTGACACATAGCTTGAGAGCACAAACTCACCGGCCGATGGAGCCAAGATGAACCTCAAGACAGTGAAGTGATCACATCCCATTGGTCAAAAAGCACAGAGAATGAAATTAGATTGGACAGGAAAGATCCTAGACATCCCCCTCTTCCTCTGCAGGAATATTTACCCTTGGGTAGCAGGCTGTGGAATATAATATGTGCCTAAGAAATAACAATGACTTGCCAAAGTCTTGGAGGCTCAGGCTGTAATTGGTTATATATCCGTGAAAGTGCTCCCTTGAAATCAATATAACTGGCAGGCCCATTTCCTCTCTCCATTCACAAAAAAAGAAAAAAAAAACCCTAATCCTCCATTTTCATTTATAATGTCTTAGAGATTGGTACAGCTCTTTCTACATATTACACATCTCCCTAGCGGTAATTCAATTTACAGTCCATCAGTCAGCTCCTCCACCAGCCATGGAAAGATCTGTCTGGAGATGATCCGAATCACCGAAGGCACCACTCCAAACTTCAACCTCGCACTCAGAGTAAACACCACAGGCCTCAGTGAAAACACCCATCATGCCAGAATACATCTGCATTTGAATACACTGGTTTACATTTCATGTAGGAGAACAAAATAATGATGGTAAAGATGAGAATGAAAATATCAGGCTTTCAGGACATAATACTACTTACAGTTTAGGCATACTTTAATGGAAGGCAAAAGTATACATGGTAGGACTGTTTTTATAGTCCATCCGTACTGTCGTTAAAAGGTTGAGTGTTGAATATCATATAGTACAGTGTATAGATTATGAGGATCAAATATCAAACAGCTCAATACAAAGCACAACAAAGCATTTAAGCTATTCTTGGACACAACATTAAGCCTGATTATGACTGGCTTTAATTTACAGTCGTTTTGGAGCAGGTCTCTCATTTTTTACTGACCAGCAAGTGCACGGCTGATTCCTCATTGTTGTCACCAAGACATTTTGATGCCATGTGAGCTTCCAGTCCACTCTGGTTGTGTACTACCGTCATTATAAACTTCATGATGTCTGTAATAAATGATATCTGCTACTGAGTGCTATTCAGCCCTTGCACATATGCCTATGTACTTTGACAACCATGCTATCAGCTGTGCTGTGATATATTATGCAAATAATATGACTCTATTGTACAGTCCACACATAATTGGGTGGAGACCATTTTTCTCTTCTTGCTCTGTACTGTTTGTAAAACGTGAGGTAAAAGTGCAGAAAATGAGGAGATTTACGTCTACATCACCTGATTCATATAGAAACCTGTGCCATGAGCTCCTGAGTGCAGGGCTCCCAAATACTTAACTAAGTGCCAGCCCTGACATGGCCAAGAGAAAGCATCTTTGGATCACTGGAATACTGTTAAGGTACATTTCAGAATCTGTAGTTTCCTTAAAAGTACATGAAGAAAACTTCATGGACAGTGTCATACGGACAGACAAGGTGAGGATTAACCTGTTCCAGAGTGATAGAATGATGAAAGCATGGAGAAAGAAGGAAATGCTCATAATCCAAAGCTTTCCATCTCATCTGTGAAACACAGGCAAGCATAACTGCCAGTGGAGTTGGCTCACTTGTCTTTATTGATGATGTAACTGCTGACGGCAGCAGGATAAATTCAGTCTATAGAAGCTTCATAGCTGCTCAGATCCAGCCAAATGCCTAAACCTCTGTGGATGGTGCTTCATCTTGCAGTAGGGCAATGAGCCAAACATGCAACCAAAGCAACTATGGAGTTCATCTTAATAGAAAAGTTGGGATTTCAAGTCTCAATTATGTGAAACCCACAGAGCATTAGTGAAGAAAAGAGTGAACACAAAAAAGCAGGAGCTAAAAATGTCTGCATTACAGACCAGGCAGAGCACTGCCTAGCATATGACAAGATTTATAAGATTTTTCACAGAAGTACTTTGGCACAGGACAGTTCTATGACAATATGAGAATTTAATTTAAAATGATATTAATTGCAAGCATGTATGGTGCCCTGAAATGTGGGAAAAATATTTATTTCCTATCTTTTTAATTCACATAGACTCCAAATTAAAGTTGCACTTTAACTTCAATAGAACCATTGCCCACTTGCTTACAGACTGCACATTATCAGGCCAATATCAGGCACAGAGACACATATATCTGAATACTTGATATCACAGTGGAGACCTGTGTGTGTGTGTGTGTGTGTGTCTGTGCCAGTTTGTATTAAGCTAGTCTGAGCGTGGGTTTGCTTTATAATACACCTAAGAGGTTCCAGGTCACTGAGGGAAGACCCAATGTCTTGTTCCCAGTCACATGGTGACAGTGGTATTTGTAGTGTAATCAGTGCCGTGTGTGAACAGGCCAAAGGGAATCAGCCATGCATGTGAGCCCGAACAGCACCATTAACCGAGCAGCAGCTGCTGATGCAAGCCCAAAGACTAACAGTCATGCATTATACATATCCTCACCATGCATAAACCTGTATATTCTATTTGTTGGTCCATGGATGTTGAACATCATTTAAGTCAGTACACACTCACACACACCCACTGACACCCACACACACACACACAGCCAATGAAGGTGTTAAGAATAGACAAAAAAACCCCGACATCTTTAATCAGCTTTGTTGGAGAGCGCTTCAGAAGAAGAGTCATGCATAGCTCAGCGGGAAGGGGCCAAATCCTTGTGAGCAGCAACTGGAACATGAATAATGCATGAATTTAATATCCAACCCTGACACATACGTTGCCTCAATTTCAAGCCACGTGCAAGGTCCTCGGCACTGCAGATTACGCGAGCTGGCTTATTTCATGTCAGAGGTCTGAGTTTGGGATGCGTACCCTCTTGTGTGCAGACGGATCTCTGACCTAAGCCCTGGTGAGAAACATGCTGGTATGACATGGTAATGTTGAAAGGAGCTCCTTGGATGCAAAGAGTACTGACATTGGCATCAGCTAAAGCAACGTGTCAAGGATGAAGAAAAAAGTATTTTGTTTCCTGTTGGCTGTATAACAGGGGGGGTTCACGTTGTGCTTTATAGAAGGCTGAAAACTGCACAAACTGCACTGCTGATGCCTATTTGTACAGGGGTTAAAAGTGCCAGGCAACAGTAGGGTCATAACTGTCAAATAACCTGCATTTTGTTCCTATTAAGCCAGTTGCTAGCTTGCTACCCTTTCAGTGTGTGCCAGCAGAAAGCTCTGTCCCTTGCCCGTTTAGAAAAAAAAAGGTTGTAAGAACTGGAAGCTCTGTTGTAAGGACTGATCTATTAGGAAAAACAGAATATTAGTAACATATCTTGACATGTCAGAGCTGCCTTCCCATTCATGTGATTGGTCAGCACAACTTACTCTTTGAGTTAAAAGTCATTGTCAGCTCCCACACATAAGCTAACACTCCTCCAGTCCCACAATGAAATTAACACTGCTGCTAATTCAACATCATTGGGCAGTCCAATATGCTTGGAGAACACTAACTACAAGTTTTGTTATATCAGTGAACAAAAAGGGGGTGATCAGAAGAGGGAAGGCCATATTAACCTTGCAATCGTGCTCTCTTGGACTCCCAGGCATGGATGGCTGCAGCATCACCAGGGCTCACAGTCTCCTGATAACAAGACCCACACTTAGAAGACTGTGCTACTTGGGGGTCATCCAGTTTCAATATTTTTTAAAACACAGGTAACCAGCATACATAAAATGCCAAGCATAGATATGCATCTCTCCCTTTGAGAACAAAAAAAGCTCCTCAGTGTGCAAAAATGCGTGTAATTTGATCACAAAACCCCTTAGAATGCATTTTCCAATTAAACTGCCAGGAACTAGGAGTTTGTAGCTGCTGGAAAACAATGTGATATTGCTAACTACATCTGACACACAGGTCTTGCATCTGCCTCCTTGGAGAGCCCGTACATCTTCTGCTTGCTCATATGGAAGCTCCAGGAGCTGCTTTTCCTAAAATATAGCAGCACATGCAGCATTTATGACTGTGCCATGCAAGGCACTCAAAAAGAAAAATATACAGGAGAAAGCAGACCCTATCTAGAGACTGTGTGAGGTTAAGGAACAGCCCAAATGATTTCTCATGCAACAGTAATGCTGCCACGCACAACGTTCCTCACTGTGGATGCACTGACAAGCTGGGTAATTATATAAGGCCTAGTGTGTGTTGGAGAAACTGGAGAGCCTTATTTTAGGACATGATGACGAGCCTGTGCTTGGCTGCTTAGAAGAGGAGTAGAGACTGTTCAGGCTAGAGAGGTTTAAAATAGGAAAAAGTGAAATGCATTTTAACAGAGATCCAAATTCTTCTTAAAGAACGTAGTGCCTGCATTGCAACATGAGAATAAAGTTGATGACATCCTTTAGTCTTCATTTTACCAGATGTCTTTTTCTGACTGTCAGATCTCCTTAGGTCATTCCAAAATAGATAGATATGTTGGCTCTGATGTGACGATTCCCTAAGGGATGAACAGTGGCAGTGTATGGCACATAGTAATGGAGCAAATGGAGGACACTAGCCAAATATTGTTCTGTGCAAAAGTAGGAGACCATTATTTGGTTCATTTAACTGCCAGCCAGAACAGCCATTTCGTTTTATTCAATGTCAGGGAAAAAAGCAGGAGGATCAATCCTATCAGTATTTCATTTTCAGTCTTTAATTTGGTGAACCTACTGAAACTTTAACTCTTCTATTCTTCCTTAATCCTCCAGGGTTCACCCAACCAGTCCTAGCTGTATCCTCCCAACAAAAGCTGCTCCTAAAGTTTTGACATAATTTCCCCATCAAGTCAGACACATTCACACAAGCAACTACCCAAACACCCATCAGCTGCCTTTCTTATTACATCCAAAGTGTCTGAGGAAACAACTATACCCACTTTCATAAAGAATGGAAGAGAGTTATTAAAGGACAGAGTGATAATTGGGGTCCTTACAACCATGCAATACCTTTTTCCTCAAAGTTGAAAGCAAAGCTCTGATTTTGCTTCAGATCTGAAAAAAAAGCATAGATACTTCTGTCCATACTTCCAGATCTAAACACGGTGAGTCTAAAGAAATTATGAGTAGTGGTCTAGAAGCTCTTACTGAGAAAATAAAATGACAGAAAATTGACACTATTGTAATGTTTATGAACTGTGAAAAGCACAAAATGCAATTATTACATACTGCAGGTGAAATAGCAATTAAATGTGCATGTGAGCACATGTAGTATCACATGAAATATAGAATATATGAACCATTTTTGAAAACAAGACAAAAAAATCAGCACACTAAAGATTAACTTGAAATATGTGATTCTCTCAGGAGTTACTCTACAAATACGAATTTTACAGAAGGTAAAATTGGTGCAGGATGGACTGGGGTTTAGAATCAGAGCCATTGCCATGATCATAGTGTCAGTCAAGAGACCAGAGAGTAGCTAGGCATAAGGCTTTGGTCACTGCCACATGAAGGCATGGTTCAACTGGAGTGAAAACATGAAAAAGGAAAACTCTGCTGGCAAAATATGAAAAGCCCTGTTTTACATAAAACAATCTCTTGAATAAAACAAAAGACAGAAGAAGAGAGGCAGGTGGTGTGAGTAATTCTGTGTTTGTTTATGTATAAGAGCTAGAGAGAGGGGCGAGAGTAAGAGAGAGAGAAAGATTTGAGGGGGAGGGCAAGAGAGAGAGGGAGGGAGGGAGAACTCTTGTGACTGCAGCGATGATGCAGGTGATGTGGAAAAAAAAGCTTCAAGGATTCTCCCCACATAAACCATTTCATTTTCATCAGGCTGCTGTAAGCGGCTGGCTGCAACATTGATCACGCTGATCAGAATCTGCAGACATATTGTGATTGCGCTTTGCAGTGCTATCGACTTTGTGTTAAATCCTGAACCATCGCTGAAACTCCTAACATATGCCCCCTGCCTTGATTTGCTTCTTCTGTCTCCTTCTTTGCCTATCCCTCACCCTCTAGTCATCCATATCTTGTCTTCCACCCTACCCTTGCTGTCCCTCTTTGGTTGTAGAGTTAAGGAGGCAACCAGAGCTCAGTATAATTAAGACGACACATTGATTTAATGCTAGCACATAGTGTGTGTGTATATACGATACCGTGTTTATGCCATATAATAAAATCATACAACAGAGTATTAGAACTTGATTTGCTGTTTAACATAAGTAAATGGTAGTATCTCATGCGTTGTTCATGTATATGAAATATAAAATACACAATAAATACTAATGGATACATTTATTAAACACTGTTATGCGAATATTTTTAGTCAAAGGTCAAAAACAGCCTTCCGGTCTCATTCGTTTTCTGTCGTTTGTAAAATTTAGCATCCTTTTCTACTCCCCGTGAAAAACCTTTAGATGGGCTCATTTGGAAGATTTCTTAAAGGCAAGTAGGTGTGTACAAAAATAGTTTTTGACAAACCATAGCCTTTAGAAAGTCAGAACAATTGTGGCTGTCCTTGTACAAATGTCAAGTAGCACTTAGTAAAAAGCTAAGAGCTAATTATTAAGTTTTGTGTTATACAACAGTCAGTCCAGAGGCACCGGGACTCATAAATGCATACGTGCTCTGAGACATTTTCCTAACAGTCTAATTGTTCTGCCTTTGTGGCCTTTAACATGTCTTTACTCATCGGGACTCTTTTTTTCTTCTTAGGTAGCAATTAAGATAATTATGTATTTCTGTTTCCAGTGCAAGTTAATCTTGCTAATACCAAACAGGCAAAGAGAAAAAATGCCCAGTGCAGCACAGACACAATAAGCCGGATATGGAGAAACAAAATGCATTTGTGCTCCCTGCTAATTTAGGACAAAACAACAAGCAAAGGGACTCTTAGATATTTTTTGGTATTTGAACCCCTAGGCTTAGTGGCAAAACAGTGGTCTGTTGCTACCTGTATTCACTGGCAGTGTGTATGTGTGTATGTTTATGTGTCCTGGTTCTGTCAACACATTTGTAATCACCTCTCCTGTGCGGGGTGTACTAGAAATTGCCAGTTTCTATACGATGAAGGACATAAACCATTTGCAAGACATTCGGTGGCTTAGGGGTCTCTCATGACCATTGTCAGACAGGATGAAGCCATCAAGTTCCTATATACTGTGAGACAAGTCTTCTAACTTCTTTCAGGCCAACCGGTCCTTCAACACTCCAATATAATGTCACAGCCCAGAAGACAACAGGACTCAGCAGGAGATGGATATTGTGCTGCAGAAATCCTGATGGAGGAGGTCTACTGGGGGTTGTTTCTATCTCTACACTTCATCTATTTCTCTTCCTGTCTGTCTGTTTGTCTGACCCAGTCCGTGTCTCCTTAGTAGATATACCTTTTTCCCTGTACTCCACATTGCACAGCTTAGTTGAAGTAAGTCCCTGGGCCTGGAGACAGCACTCATCCCTCAGGCGTCTCTACAGCTGAGTAGAACATTTGTTCTCATGCATGTTCTGTTCGTGCTAAAGACGCTCCAGTTCACTGGTCAGACATTACTCTTGCTCACTTTGCACAGAGGCCTAACAAAGGGAGAGTGTGGGAACAGGGTAACAATTAGAAGTGGACAGCTATTAATTTCATTTTTCAACACTATTCAGACATATTGCACACTGATATATTTACATTGAATACACATTCTGTCTAGATGGCTTTAAGTCTGCATTTCTGACCTTTTTCCACATGATGCCAACAACAATAAATTTAACTACATTTGAATACTTACACATATGTGTTACAGATTAGAAGCTTATGATTATGAGTGATAGTATGTCTGTGATTTTGTCATCACCAGGGATAATTGTGACTTTTACAGGTAAAAACAGACCATGTGGAGTATTTTGACCTGACTGTAGCATTATTAGCAATGGAAACACAGGCCTTGAAGGTCATTTGAAATGTTCAGACCATTTGTGGTACATTTTTAAGGCATATGGCTCTTGCATAGCTGTCTTGTAAAAAACAAAAACAGAAGTGGTACTTTAAATTCAACCAACAAGAGGACATTTTCATGCCATCATGTTGTCATCACAGCTTGAGGACCTGCCTTAATTTAATGTATTTACACATTATATTCTTTCTGAATGTGAATGTTTTTCTCTGCATTTCAAGAGGTTGAATGCTAGACTGCTGCCCATTGCTGCGAGGACTGTTTAATTGCTGCGAGGACTGTTTAATTGACCATGGCTCCTCACTCTCAAATCAAGTCCAGAATAACCTAGCTATTGAATTTATGAGAATTCATTGAGAAATGAGCTTTGCCTGGACAAAACTCCTAAGTAAGACCGACATACCTGTTTTAAAAAAATCATGTCAGTCAGAAACAGACTTTGGTAGGTCTACGACTCACAACCTCTCTGCAGAATTCTGACCCAGTTGCTGTAGCATCTCCCTATTCAGCAGAGCGTCTGTCTGCCATCTGAAGACACAACTCTGAACAGAGCTGCTAGAAATATCTCCTCACCAGGGAAATGGCTCTGCCTGTCAACCTGAGAAACCAATGCTCACCCACGCCCCCCCGAAAAGCCCAGACACACACTCGAAATAGTCTGCCTTTCATCAGATGAAGAAAAAGCACATTTCTGTGATTCTGCTCACCATGAAAGCCCTGTGGCAGAAGGGATGGGAATGGGTGACTGAGTTCAGCATCAGAAGAAGACATGGAAATCATTTCCCAATAGACTGTGGACTTGGAGGTTCAATTATTGACCAAGCGTTTTTCTGCTCCTTTGAGCTGTGAAGTACCTTTTTCATTAATTTGCCTTACATTGCAATGGTTGATAATGCCTATCTGACTCTGTGCAGATTAGAAGATCCTGTTTCTTCTGCGTTGACCCAATTAAGAAGGTTTTTCCCTTCAAAAATTCATGCATTGAAATGGTAGAAAAAATCATGGCATGTTTCAGCACAGAGTAGCTGGGGCATTTAGGACAACGCACTCTTAAAAATAAAAGTGCCACATTGAGTTAATTGAAGCATTCCCAAAAAAGAACCTTTCAATTGATAGTGCTTTAAAGGACCAGTTTTGCGAATGAGATGTGCCACTTAGAAGTCATGGCAAGACACCATAGGCATGGCCATTTTGGTGCCATCAGTCATTAATCAGTTAAACTATAAGATCTCAATGATCTGTTCTTCACAGTGAAATAGATATTTTTATTCTAACATCACCCAAACAATAGAATTAAAACAATATGATATAGGATATATTTCATTCGCATACAGCCACACCAAGGTTTATTATTCAGTCATTACATGGGATACATAGAAGTGTTGGTAGAGGTCTGGACCTGCTGGCAGCACTTGGCCAATTAAGGGGCTAAAGAACCTCTACAGAATGGATAGAAGGTTTTACCTAGACAATGCATACATGTTGAGGAACATATAGAAAGTGTGAGGGCAGAGTGGACATGAGACTGGTGGGGGAATGGGGATGGGTGCACTAAAGTGTGTTCTGTGCTTGTATCAGGGAGGGATGACATCGGAGGCTAACGCCCAGCCCATCTGAGGCAGACACCTGCACTCCCTCATCCGTGGGCCTCATTGCTAGGCTGTGATTACACCACGTTAGCCTGTTTCAGCGCTGACGTGACCAGGCTGCCAATAGAGCCCTCCATCCTATCAGGGTATCAGAGCTCATCTGCAGCACACTGGCGCCAAGGACTCTCAATGTGAGACACGCCATCAGGCTCCTGTCCTGACACACAGCTGTTTGTTTTAGGCAGTGGACCTAAAGAACGTTCCATGCACACACATGTATGCAGCTTAGCACAACGAACAGAGTAGTGCTGTGTAGCTGTTTCAAATACAATAGAAGATTGCTTTTGATTTCCAGGGATACACTGATGTGGTTAGACACTAAATTCAGATGTTTCTCTAAAGCTTTAATGCAGTCGTCTGCTGTGAAATTGTTTGTCCTTGAAACATTTTTCTTTGATCCCTTCTGTATGTGTGCTGTCTACAGTCCAAAATAGCCAGCATTCTCTAGACTCTTAAACATAAAGGTTCCTAAATGCTTCTTGAAAAAAAATATTAGTGTAGTGCCTTCACATTACATGAAAGTTCCTCAAAATTTAAAAAGTTCTTCATGCATCTTTGCAAAAACACTCTTAGATAGATATGTGTTACCTATATTTTTAAAAGTGTACACACTGTCAGAAAAAGTACTTTATAGGTACATTTTGTTCATCAGGACACAAATAATACAAAGGCAACCTTGAAGGTGCAACACCAGTCGTGGACCTTAAATGTACAATATATTCACTTTTCCTGGGAAAGGGCATATTTGTACCTTTTGTAACATATCCTTTAAAAGTACTACAATAAGACAGTCAAAGCAAATGAAACAAAAAACATAATGGCAATGCAATATGATACAATTATGTTCTCTTACTAAAAGTAGAGCCTTGAGGGGTACCACCCCAGTGACAGTTTAGTAGCTTTTTTCTGAGAGTGCAAAATGACTACACTCATACCCAGTCTATTGACTACACCTCAATAGTACAATAGTGCTCAATTCTCCCAGCACTCCTATGGGATTCAATCAGCACTAAGCACATGAACATTTTTTGGCCATTCTAGACTAAATACAGATAGCCTGTCAGAGTTATTCCATGTTTTATCTAAAGCTTTTAACAGGCATATTAACATATATTTCACCTTGCTTGCATGCATCGTTTCCAGCGTGATTTAGTGTCCCTTCCTAAATATGTTGGTGGTTAATCTGGCAAATTGGGAATTCAATCCAGTGACTGAACGCCTAACCAAAAAGAGTGCTTGCTTAGCTATATCTGCCTAGATATTAAATTCTGATTGCATCATGTTCTGTTGCCGTTTAAGAATTTACTAAAAATGAACTAAAAATGACAGACATTTGCTTGTTTAGCTCCCAGAAACCATTAGGCCTTCCCAGACAACCTTTAGGACACCCCTCTACTCGGATCCATATCACACCTTCTTCTCTTCTCTTCTCTTCACTTCTCCTCTGACCTCTCACCTCCTTTCTTCATGGCTGTAGAATATTTCAGACTTCCACACAATTTTGCTCACACATGTTTCCTATTTCATGCTGAAAGCACTCTTATAATACAGCCATGTAAAGGGACTGATTTGCCCAGCTCTGGGAGCAAAGTTGAGCAAAGAACACAGAGCAAAATTAATTAACCCAAGCTTGGTCAGTCAACAATGGGTTTTCGATTACCCCCAAAAATGATGGTTCTAAAAGTGTAGCCACAGGCCTGAAGAACTAAATGAACTACAGCATTAGCGCTTTCTTTGATAAATCTCACTCAAATCGAGTTTAATTTTTCAGCAGTGGTTTCAGATAGCATTTCCAGATCTGTCAGGCAGTCATTCTGAAGAGCAGAGAGACTTCATTGCGACATAGAGGCTTCAAAGCAGCAGAGAGACGGGGTACGTGGTTCACTGTGACTGGGCCCTGACTTTTCAATTTGCCCAGACCTGAGGGGGCAGGAGAGCTCTGAGCTCACAGAAAGGGCTTAAATATTTAAAATCCTATCACCATTGCTTCTCAGCCAGACATGGTCAAATTCTCTGGTGCAGGTCAAGGGTTTCCCACTAATAAGACATCAGAATGGCACCAGAGCCTAGAGGTCTGGATGGGTCACAAATCACTTCTTCTCTACACAGACATCATATGGAGGAGTGGTGATTAAAAGATTATTAGATTAAGTACATAAGAGCCAAATTTGTGATGCAAATCCAAAGACGCTAACGCTAATGCTTTGTCTCAGCTGCGTGTAAAATTGCCATTTGTGCCTGCCAAATCATTCTGAAGGTGATTAATTAGTTATAGTCAGTATTTATGCTTAGTATTAAAAAACGAAAGAGAAGAACAAAAGGCTTCAGTGATTCAGCAATGATTCCAATTATAAACTTAACCGTATAGTTGTATGCAAAAATCTGGCTACCCTATGTTTTGTTGATTTTTGAGCTTTATTTTTCCCCAGTACATTCAATAAACAAGAATTGAGCATCACAATTTGCAGAAGAGTATAATGTATAAGTTTGTTCTCTGTAGCAAATGTGTTTTCATTTCCACTTAGAAAGTCAGCAATATATGTAATCTCATCAGGGCCTTTTGTATAAAACTGTGTATTTTCTGCAACTCTGTGTTTACATCTCACACTATCCTCTTCCCTTTGCTTTCAAAATGTTATGAAGCCATTATGAAAGGGGCTGTAAAGGGTCCAGTTTTACTGTGGACTATCCTGTACCATTCTCCTAAATGTGGAAGCCTAACTCAGGACAGGTTTTTAGTGAGAAGACAGGACAAATTTTCCATCCTCTACTCATTGTGACCCTCCCTTGCCTTACTTTCCATTATAGAACTCTATTTGTGTAGTGACCAGTGGGGCTATACTGCTGGAAAACACAGGAAAAAATCAAGAAGCAACATACTGTAAAAAATAATAAAACCGGGCATGACTCTCCTGAGAGCATTTCCAAACAGATCAGCCTCATGCAAATGTTTGTGTGCGTGTGCTTTCCAGCTAACCCAAGGCTAACAGTAAGTGACTGCAGACGTGTAGCTAATTGTGTTTGAAACAATTATAAAGGAGCGGAGTGAAGAACTAATGGCTGCTGCTTATGCAGAGGCAGCCACAGACTGCATTACTCAAGCAGGCCTGCTGTCTCAAGCTCCCTATAGAGCAGCCGGAGGCACAGAGAACAGAGAGCAAAGAGCATGCTCAGCGTGGAGCCCCAAGAAGCTGCGAGATACAGGACCAAGTCTATCGAGTGCATCGTTCCCAAATAACGCTGCCCTTTAGCCACACAGATCAATGGGGTAAGGAGGGAGATGTGGAGAATTTGGGAGAAGCGATCAATAGGAAAAATAAATACTTCACACTAGCAGACTGCTGGGACAAGGAGGTTCAAGGCGTCTCAGCGTTCTTTCATGCCGCTGGTATGGTAACCAAGGCTTGCGAGCCAGAAAATGAACTGCCACTGACAATTACAAGGCATATCCACAGTGAGCCAGTTGCACTTTTGTAAGGCCGAGAAACAGAAATTAAACACAGTGTAATATCTGGCGCAAAGCAACTGACATACTCCGGGATATTTGCATTGTGGTCTTTAATAGAAAGCAAAATAAAATGTCAGGGGCATTCTTCTCAGTTTTCAAGTGTGTGTGTTAGCTCAGTTTTGATGTTCTAAAGAAAGTAAGGAGTACTTTCAATTATTTCTCTTATTCATATTTAATTGTGTTTATTGCTGGTAAAGGTCAGGCTGGCTGTTTGTGTGCATTTCCCAACATGAGAAGAGGAAGTCTTGCTGGTAAATCAGTGGGCCTCTTTAAAAATGCACAGGCTCCACCACAGGAGGCTATGACCTGCCAGCACTAACCTATTGAACAACAAATATCAGGTAACACAGCCAATCAACTGGCTGCGCTCCCACTGGCATGCTGGTAGGGTATGATTGTCATGGGATAATGGTCTCTCCTTTAGCTTTAAAAGTTAACCATCTTCGAACGATACAATGGTGGACTGAATCTGACAGAAAATCAGAAATTATCTTCCAGGAGGTTAACAAGTACAGTGGAAAGATTAATCACACAAGCTTTGAAAGGAAGGGCACATCCTGGTCTCCAGCCCAAAGATGTCTATGCAATTTAAGCTACAGCAGTATTAAATCACAAGACTTCTCTGACAAGTATATAAATAACAGGGCCAAGGATGGCACGGCTGAGATCAGCCAAGTGATCTCAGAGCCATTCATTTCATCTAATAGGACTCTCAGAGAAAAGCATTTGCAAGTCCTGCTTAGAATTGTTGCAATTCAGTGCAAAGCAAAGGATAAAATCATTTACACAACAGCTTTTTCTCTAAACAGGGCCTAGCTATTATATACACTATATTAACTGTATTTAATGAATAGTCCAAACCTGTGTAAATATTTTAAATACAATAGCTAAATACTATATCTGAATACTTTAACATCTGAAATAGTTCCTGTCTACATCTGGGGTGTCTAGTCTTCTTCACAAAGAGCTGGGCTGGCTGCAAGTTTTTGTCCCAGCCGTAAAGGGATATTACTGGTCTAAGCATTCACCCCAACATCAGAAAACTGTGAGTTTGTACCCCAGTGATGTCACCTCCATCCATAATTTGAACTGTGTGTGTCAATGGATTGCAGCAGTGTGAATATGAATGAGTGCAATAGATTAGAGTGGAGACTGGTTGCATGATTACTTGAAAACTGCTTTCAACTTCCTCCTGGCTAGACCTGGTGGTGATTTGGAAAGAGGCTCTTTGTGTAAGACTCACTATACTGTCTTACCAGCACCAAAACTTCTGCAGGCCTGCACATGGTGTCTCACGGTAAGTGGTTGTTTTGCAACTCCAAACTAACTGGTCAGGGAAACTAGGCACAGCAGTGGGCAACTGAGATGTGGTGTACTTTTATGCCAATCATCCAATGTCCCGCAGCCTTGAGGGGGACAGCGAGTTCAACAGAAGAAAATGCCTGCAAAGGCTGTATGATGGAAAAAGTCTCAGCGAGGAAGAAGTGATGAAACTTTAAAAAAAAAAAAAACTTCTGTCTGATGTACCTAACTGGTGCAGAACTAAAAGACCTAGACGTACTACTTGGATGAATATCTGTAATTTTTCTTGGTTTTGTACCCTCAAATGCCTCTTCAAGATTGTTTTATTTTGCACCCACACTGTTTGCAGTGGGTTTTACATTTTTCTCCTCAATATCCAAAGATGTGGGACACAACACCAGAATCAACCTATCATTAGTATGCAACACTTGGCTGTGCATATCTTGAAATTGAGTGCATGCATGCACCTGGATGAATAAATACAGGCTTGCGGTAGCTAAGCTGCTTGTCCATTTCTGTCTCTGAAATGACTGTCTTGTTATTTTTTGTCAATAAAATTGGTCATATATTTTGACCTTTTTTACCTTTTTCTTCTTTTTCAGCTCTTTTTCTCATTTTTCACTATTTATCATCTACAGAAATGGAGCTTTAAAAGTACGGTGACACAGTATCTAGCTTAGAATTGTGAAATACCTCTAGAGCAGGCCAACAACTTTCCAACAGCACTATAGTTGCTAAAGGAAAAGGTGCTTCATGAGGACCATTAACCGGGTGTACATATGTCCTTGTCACATGTACACCAATATTATAAAATAAGGCATCCCCATCAACTCTCTACTGTACCTGTTTACTCACAGGTGAAGCCACTCTTCTCTGATATAAAAGTTGCCTCTGGTATTCTACTGAGAGGATTTCACTTTCAGTTCTTGAGCTCATTCTGAGCACTCAGCTTCAGAACATTACCTCTCACTTCTGCCTGCAACCACCTGACCAGTGTATGGTGTGTGTATGTGTGTGTGTGTGTGTGTGTGTGTGTGTGTGTGTGTGCGTGTGCGTGTGCGTGTGATATAAGGCAGAAACAGCACTCTAATGAGCCTTGCTGTTTTTGTCTCCAAGGCTACAATCTCCAACTGGCTTCGCTTGCCTCTTCTTGCTAAAAGGTTCTGATTAAAATTTAAAACAGGCCTCTGCCATGTGTGCTATCACCCCATTTATAATCAACTTGAGTTTCGTGGTACTTTATTTTCATATATTCATCTTTTGGGCATAAAAATGAGAATTTCTCAAGTTTCAAGTTTTGGCTTCAGCTTCATAGCAGCACCCCTGGAGGAATGCATCATCAAACTGGGCAAATGAACGAAGCTATGATGCTGCATATGGTGTATTTTATTGATGATATGTGCGTGACAGGACATGTTTTACCCAACACTATTCATCAACACAAATGGTCTCAATGGAATCCTATCTACATGAAAAAATGTCATCTCTCTCTCGGCTCTATCTCTCAATCTCTCTGTTTGTTCATGTTGTGTGTGTTTGTGTGTAAATGGCTCCCAATAGGGTGAACGTGATGCCACTAGAGCACTAGCTAACAGTGGAGGCAGCATGCAGGCTTATTTGCCACCCATCTTGCTTCTCGCTCGCTGCTGCTGGCTAGCCCTGGTGGTGAGCTGGAAAGTAGCTCTCTGTGCAAGCTTCTTCCTTCCAGCATTCGACACCAAAAACTCCTGCAGGCCTCCTCATGGTGACAAACAGGAATTGGCTATTTAGCAGCTCCAAGCTAACTGGGCAAGGAACCTAGAAACCGCAGTGGGCCACTGAGATGTGTTGTGCTCCAGTTCCCATCATTTCAGACCCTGAGAGAAAAGCAAGGCGGCGAAAACAGATTCTGAGTAATCCAGATTCCAGCAGCCTCCTGTGGCTATGGGGAGGTATTGGCCATCTGGGGTTCTTCTTGGTCTTGCAACCCATTATCGAGATAGCATTTTGCTTTACTGATGCCACTTCAAAGCCGAATTGTTTAGATATGCACTTCTTTGTTGAGCAGTGTTGAGCAGTGCAGGTTGCAATGGAGAGTCTGGTGACAGGAGCAAGTCTGAATGTTCCACAAGCTTCTAGTCAGACTCCTGCACGTCAGTGGCACAAGGCAAGGTCTGCTGGCAGACTGATTGGCAGCTGCCTTTGGCAGACCTCTTTATAACTGAGTAGTCCTCTTTAGCAACCGCCCTCCCCTCCCTTATAGAGCAGGGGCCTAAAAATCATGCAGGGAACCACACCTGTCTAAGCTAATCATGCCATCTATGAATGATGATAAGCATTGCTTCTATTAAATGTGAGACAACAGAATCATCTAGCTGAGTATTCCAGTGGTAATGGGGACAAGCTAACCTTTAGTGGAGCAAAGATTACTGTCCAGAAAGGCCAACTGCAAAAGAATGAGATGATTTACTAGGTGTGCAAAATATAACCATCACTATAACCCCACAGCATCATTTATTAAGCAACTGAACAAATTGAAAACATAATGGACGCATCCCAGGGCCAAACTTTGATTGATTACATTTCCATCAGACAAATTGATCGCAAGGGTCTTCTGCTCACACAAGCAATAACAGGAGCAGAGTGGTGGACAGACCTATAATACTGGCTGAATATGGCAGGGTCACCCTGGAAATCTGCATCAAACTGAAATCCTTCGATGCATTCTTTCAAAAGAGATGTGATGCTCATTAAGTCATACCTTTTACGAAGTAAACATTTGGGCTCAAAATCTAGAAGAATGCATGCACAAATATAAATGTAAAAACTCAAGATAACCCTGGAATGAGATCCAAACCTTGCTTTGAACCATCCCGGAAATACGGCACAATACACACACATGCAATGTCTGTGATAAGCCAAATGAAGGTAATGAAGGTAAACACTTGTCCATCCCTGGCCCACCATCATGATGAACCGCACACCTCTTTCTATTAATTAGACATTAGATAAATTAGAAGTAGATGTTGGATCACTACATTTTAGCATTGGAATTAGCAGTGTGGTAGGATTTTAGGATGAGGGTTTAAAAAAAGTTCTTCCACTGTCTGAATGTATTAAAAACAAGGTGTGTTTTCTACAAAGCATCATATATATGTCACAGGCAGCTTCAGGGAACAACAACACCTGCTTGTTACATCTGTAAATCTATGATGGAAAAGTGAAGAATTTATGAGAAAATTTGGATGTCTACCCTGGTTTCTCAGCCTCTTGCTGCAGTTTCACACAGAAATGATGGGAAGTCATTCCTAGCAGTCAGAGATCACAGCCTTTCAAAGTGCAAACTGGTGTCAAGCAGGGCTGTGCGTTTTAATGTTTTCTTCGTGTGTGTGTGTGTGTGAGAGAGAGACTACTTTGGTATGACACGGAAAAGAGCAAGACGTAGAAGTCACTACTGACTTCAGATTTATGGAAACATCTTCGGTTTCAGAAGACTACAGGCTGCCACCAAACAGATCTGAGCAGATCATTTCCGAGAGTTGCAGGTTTCAAAGATGATCATAATCTAAATAACCAGTAAATAAGTGTGATTTTGTAGCATCACTTAAGAACTTGCAGTATGAAATGAAAAATCCATTCTATACTGAACTATAACTGTATCTAAACTATGGCTGCTGTTACAATTCACAGAAAAACAATCAACAGAAATTAAACATACAGAATGCCAAGATGATCTGTCAGTGATGCTCCTACAAAAACTCGCCAATCAGTCAATTAAACTACAGGTGAGTAAAGTTCTCTGTTTCACATACCTTGATAGTATAAACACCTGTACTAATATTTATCACTCGTCTCACAGTGCTCTAGGATCAGCCCTCTTCAGTCCATGTGCTACTATTTGGTGGAATATAAAAGGTATAAACTGATCCAAGATCAGAAGAGTCTTGGGTCTTGAGAAAATTCTGAATCCCCTCAAAAAGTCCAGTGCTGCTTGGGAAACCTCGGAAGAACAGTTTTTCATAATTAAAAGTTTAACTTTCCACATGAAGCGGCTGCACTTTCAATCCTATTTTTAAATTGTTCCCAGTATCCCAACAAGATCATTTCCATTATGTGCAATGAGTCCTCTACTATGAAATCCAGCACTGAATCCACCATATATCACCATCAGCTAAGAAGGGAAGGGGCATGTGATCAGAATGCCTGATTCCACATTCCCTTGGAAAATGATTTATGGTCAGCTACATAAAGGACAGCGCTTGGCTCATGGCCAAAAATAGTTGTAGACGGAGCATATAGAATTAGAAGCCTATAGAAGCCTAAACAACAGCAAGTGCAACATGAAAAGACACATTTCAAACTGTGATACATTCAAAAAAAGAGATGTATAGTGACCAGAATGCTCAAAATAAAGCTCTTGTGTTATTTTGTAGCATCACATCTTGCAGCATGAAATTAAAAATCGGAAATCTGATCAGCAAATAAACTGTAAGGTACACCTCTGGTATTAAAATATATTTATGTTTAAAATACTGTAGATCCAGACACCTGTCTGAAAACAGTCTCACTTCTGATCAGGTCCCTCGCTTTCTTCAGTCACTTGCAACTGCCTAACACACTGAAAACAGGAGGTGAAAACAGGAGGTATCTTAGACTTGCTGTGGCCTTGCATGCTGAAAGCTGTCATGCTAATTTAAAAAAAATGAGCGGAGTCAAGACACTGTTTTAAAGTCTTTCTTATCCTAATAAAAATGCAGCCATATTTGATAGTCTACTAGACTGCCTTATGGGCACTTTTTAGTACTACTGTAAAAAAAATGTCAAAATGTGTAGTACTTCTTTTCTGAGACAGTTTTCTTGTGGAGTAAATAAGCTGAACTGTTTAATCGGTGAATGTGACTATAGTATTTCTAAACCCATACAAATCTACTTCCATAATAATTGCTTATGTACACTCCATAGATTTTAGCCCTGAGAAAACACTTTCTTCAAGGGTTTGTTTAGCCATGGTCCATTTAGGGAACTGTGTATGTGTGTGTGTGTGTGTATGTGCATGCACTTGCATGCATAGACAAGTGTGAGCACAGCTGTGTAAAGAAAACACCAACTGTCAGAGGAAAGATGTCTGATTGACTCGAGGAGAGCAGCCAAGTAGCCAAGTGTTTGGAAAACGATTTATTTTGTGGAAATAGAGAGAGCAGCTTAGTTATATCTCTAGTCCCTGTTAACACTGTTGGGAAGGGAACTGTTCCTGCATTAACATATATGTACAGGCAAGTTTATATTTACATTTACAGCATTTGGCAGACACTCTTATCCAAAGTGACGTATTTTTTGTTTTGTAGCCCACAAGAAAATATGTCCCTCACACTAGTAAGCCTAGACTTAAAATTAAGAGCTGCTAGCAGACTAAAATTCTAACAGAGATGGAGAAAGTCCTCTGCAAGGGATCTATGAGATCACACATAGAAGACAATTTTTAATTTAGGTCAGTGAACATTTAGTTATCCTATCCTAGTAATCCTAGAAACAGTGGGTCTTCAGTTGTCGTTTGAAGACAGCGAGGGTCTCAGCAGTTCTGGACATTTTATTAGAAACATCTATCTGTGGATGTACTGTTTCAGATAGAAACTGTAGCTTAACCTTTTCCTTTCACGTGTGTCGTTCTCCAGCCCTTCATCAGTGGTCAGTTTCTGGCCACAGGGCCACTGCTATTTTTAGTCTGTGGACTATTTAATCCATGTAATATCTGTGCGGCAGTTGTCCTTTGATGGCCTTTTTCCAGTAATAAATTTGTTAAAGGGTGGCTTATCAATTATGAAGCAAAAGATGGGCTGCAGTCATTGTGGTTCTACAATGTGCATCTACACGGTAGCTGCACATGATCAAATGGTCCAGTTACAAGGGAGGTGTTTTAAAATATAACTACAAATTCAAATTATACTGGAGCCTTTGCAGTGATGATACCGCAGCCATTTGGTTATAACAATGTAATATTCCAGCCCTAGCTCCATCCATGGCTTTGACGCTGAGGAAAGAGTGAATGAGCAGCCATTACAGCACTTCCACCCACCATCACACTCACAGCACGAACACAGAGCTGATGATGATTAACTCTGATACTATTGCTCAGTATAGCACACTGCTAAGGAGGAAGAAACAGCATACATATACACTCCTTTTTACACACATAGGTACACACATTCATATACACACACACACACACCTATGCACATAATGGCACATTCACATAAGGGCACTGGCCCTTTTTCCAGAGGTCAGAGGATGTAGCCCAAACTGTCCCTTCAGGGCCTTCTTATTTCACTGTGTGAAAATGTTTGCTGTTATTACTGATATCCAAGTTCATAAAAGGCAAGCAAATAAAGAATTGGCAGCTGAACATCTCTGGTTCTTATTAACAGGCTCTCTTTAACTGGCTTACAATTTCTTTTCCTGGTATGCCATCACTAGATAGCTAATCAGGAGATAGCTAATAGGCTAAGAGACTTCATCAATAATATTTACAAACAGACTTCATGTACACCTTTATAAAATGAACCTCAGTAAAAATGCAAAAAAACACCCCATCAAATATGGTTTTACAACACTTCTAGTTTGGTGCTAACAATTCTGCAGATTTCCAGTTTGCCAGCTTTCCATGATTCTATGCATGTGATCTGGTGTGATCCGGTTCCTGACTGTGTATGATTCACGTGATGACAGGAATAGCCAATGTTTTTTATGATGTGTACATTTTTAGTACAAGTGTTATCCCAGAGATTTGCACTTTCACTTTCAGCTGAACTTGATGCTTCTTACACTCAAACGTGTACAGCAAATGCTAAAATAAGCTCTTCAGCTGTTCTAGTGGTGGAGAATCAGGTAAAGAAAGGGGAAAATCACTAATGTGACTGTCTCTATCTTCATTTCTGCATGCAACATTTTTCCCGGGTTTTAAGACCTCCCATTTGATGATTTATGATATTAAAGTAATTGTTGGAATGCATGATGCACCACATATAAGCCACACTCCCACGTTCGCTAAGCATCATTCAAGTATTTGCCACTGGAGTGCATCTTTAACCCTTAGAACCTGAAGTGCTAAAATGTAATTGTGCAATTACATGAGCAACTACATAGTGAGTTTCACAAAAGACATTTACAATCAATTTACATTCTATCATTTTATTTCTGTTTGCACTGTCACCAACAACGACTACAACTTCATAAGGTTAATCACACATGCACTGAGGTATGTTATGTAAGAACAGTTTCATATACTAGCCACGCAGCACAGCCGTTTTTTAGAAAGTCCTGCTGTGCCACCAACAGTCAATTACCAAATGCTCTGTAGCCACATTCGCTAGGGGAAACGCACTTGGACCAGATAATTTACATCAAGCGTTACAGTCAAGAATGGGGCGTTTTTTGCATGCTATCGATTGAAATGCAAATGTGCGGTGCATATAGATGTGAATGGCTCTGCTGCACACAAGTCATTAGCTGGAGCAGTGCAGTAAAAAGGTAGGGCTAAATTGCTCAGTTAATGGCCTTCTAACACACTCTAAATGGACTATTATCACAGCTTTTCAAATGGAGCTCTCAACCTCACTCACAGAAAAAGAGAATCAAACTGCAGATCATATTCTTACATCTTATATAACTTCTTTTACCACATTTGATATGAAATATGTCTAATGTAGGAATGAATTAAATCAATTCGTCTTTGCCAGTGGTACATGTTTTTGCATCACAGGCCTTGAGTGCTATAGCCCCAGACACTCTACACACTCAATAACAGAAAGTCTGAGGTATTCCATAATAAGTGTCTGTCTGTAAAGTATAAGATTTCAGTTCAAAAGTTTTGAAGCATTTGTCGTACTATTTGTATGTAGATACACTGGGGCGTAACATGACATTTTAAGTATTTTGTCTTTACAGGCAATGATATTGGACCTATCAGCCAATACCCAAACATATTGAACAAATGTACCCTGTGTATCCTGTGTATCTCTGTATTTTTTATGGTTTAAGAAAGGAGGAAGCTGAAGATATAAGCAAAATCTTCCTTGACAGTTCGAGTTTAGCTTATTCCCCCAATTTCCCCTACATAATATTATTTTAATTAATGTAGATGTGTAGACTGAACATAAAATTACATATGATGACTATATAACTGCATATACATATATATATATATTTTAAACAATGCTCTAAAATTTGATAACCATTTTTCAAACTGTTACGACTATTTGACATGTTAGAATCATCAAGCTGGGCACATCAAAAATTATGTAATTATTTTTGTAGTTTAATGTTAATTGTGTTTGAATGGCAATGTACAAATTTGTATTGCATACAGTACAAAGAAAGTTTAAGTTTAGATTACCAGATGATTGATGCATTGCTTGTGGTTTTAATTAGCATTCAATAAGAAAGTACCAATGACCCGCTGTGTTGAAAACATCCTCTTCTCAAATTTAACCTCAAGCATGCTCAAGGCCTCCACATCTCAACATTCAATAAAACCCAACTAGTATGCAATGAAAACAGAGAAAAGCCAAAAGGTGGCAGGAGATAAAGGAAGAGAAATGGAGTTGAAAAAACAAGAGAAAGAGAGAGGGAGAGAGAGTGGGAGAGAGAGGGGCTTGCATTCATGCTAATTAAACTGGATTGCCTCAGAGTGTAACTCAGAGAGGTAATCATCCATTTTGTCTGGGCTTCTATTGCACTGCAGGAAGGGTGGGGAGTGTGTTCTAGCCTTACAGTGGTGAAATTGTGTGTGCGTGTGTGTGCGTGTGTGTGTGTGTGTGGACAATTAAAGATAAGGAAAAACTTACTGTATCCAAGGACACTCCTATATTACTGCACAGCTGTGTCCTCTCTCTCTCTCTCTCTCTCTCTCTGATTGTGAGTTTATGTTACAGATATTAGTGAGCTGTGTCAGACGTTTAACTGGTCTTTATTGATCTCCACCTTCGATCTAGCAAAAGCACTTTTTAATGGATTGTAATGGAGCTGCACTTTGAAGAGCAACTCCTATCTAAATGATGTTCAGTCTTTTCTCTAATTCCCAGAGATGTTTAAGGATTGTTTTAGTCAGCATCAGGACATTTGTCCAGTCCCAGGAACAGATCTTTTCACTTTTCACTCAAATGAGGGTAATGGCGGCCACTGGTCGCAGACTTTGGGGCGGATGCTTGGTTTGTTGGGGGGGTTGATAGGTGACCAACAACTGGCTCCCTTGAAATTGTATGATGACAGTATATGATGTCATACTATGGCCATTATTGTCAGTAAATGTTCAATATCTTTACTATTGATTATTTATGTATTTATTATTTTCATATTTGTTTCGAGGGTTTTTAAATGTGAGGAAATAAGGGTGTATCTGTCATCCCAGACACTAAGTAGACTTCGCTTTTGTTCAAACTGAGAAAGGAATGAGCCTCAACACAACTTTACTGGTCTGCCATGAAGAGCTGCTTCCAGTACATCCAAGATTTAAATGCCGCTTTCAGTTCAAATACTGATGGAAGTGAAAGATCAATAGATTCAATAGATAAATCAGGATATCTTGATTTAATTGTGGTATTCCACAGTTATATCAGGGTGTGTCAGTTAACTAAATGGGATGGAAATGGGAGATGAGAAGTTTTATTCCAAAACCCACTTAATGGCACATGTGTGATATGTACATTTTATATATATGTTTGGGAATGTGATTTACACTTACAAGAAATATCAAAGCTACATATTGATTAAAACCATGGGTTGTTCAGGTAGGCACAATATACCCAGTAGTTAGTCAATATCAACATCTTGTGCAGTTCCCCCTCCTCGAAAGACTCTGTTCCATTAGAACATTCAGGTCTGTCTTTCTAGAGCACAAAGCAGTCGACACATTTTCACACACAGAAATACAGCCGGTAGCCAAACAGTACCCACTGCATGTATAGTGCAGAAACTCCTAACCGGCTTGATGAGCTGTTGACACACAAGCCTTGGAGCCACTCAGAGTGAAAATGTAGCCTCCTTCTTTTGGAAATATCATCAGCACACTAGCACTATCATCTTACAGTTGTCTGGGCTGTGCCTCTGATTTTAAATGCCTTACAAATGAGAATATAAACTCAATGGAAAAGAATGAAAACAAAGACAAGCATCCAAGTATTGCCTGGCCTCTGTGTCTCCCGATGTATAACCACTATACAGGATGTTTGATCATTATTACTGATCTTATAGTAAAATTAAGCTGACAATTCACAGTTTAGAGGTATCAGCAAATTAATTGGCAGTAATTTAGAAGTAACTTTTTCTGGATGTGACATCGTAATTTCCTGTCAAAGAGTGCAAAATGTCAGGTGGTTGTGCCACCAGGATAATTTTTTCATGGTAAAGTGTATCCCAAGTTAATATTTAGTATATGATAATAATGCTAATAAATGCTTAGAAGAATGGGAAGTAAAAACAGAAGACAAATCCACACTGTGGGTAGAATGACTGTGACTTTCTTGATATTTCAGTTCAAGATGCATGACGAATGAGGACTGATAATCAAACTTGTCGGTAAAGCGCTGCATAAAGAAAGCAAGTGGAATATAAAATTAAAATCGAAAACAGAAACATACATTTATACCAGCCATTCGTCAAAATATTTAGAACCTTAAAATCAGCCTTATCAAAATTTTCAGATTGGTTGTTCCTTCCTCCAATCAGTAAAAAGCCAACGTGAGTGAAGATCTTATGTAGACATTAATGTGCAGATGCTTACCGAGGCCTAATTTGCACAGCAGTGTGGAATTAATTGTATCCCTGAAATCTCCCAGGTGCTGCAGTACCTTAATGCAGCTGCTTTAAAGCTTTGCATTGCTAATGTGTTGTGGAAACAGTGGTAAGTCTCAGCACTACTCACAGCGTTTTATCTGCAACTCCCATGTTGGGAAGTCTAAGCACCCTCTCTGTCTCGTTCTCCCAGTAATTTAAGTATAAAGCTGGTGGGTCACAGTTTATTGTGGAGGGGACAATAGGCCACAGTCCTTTCCTTCTCACAGCTATGGGCAGATTGCAAGTGTACAAAATAAGAAGTGTATTATTTTTTGTATTTAAAATAATTTGTTTTTAAATATTGTATGATTTTTGGAAATGCATTTGTGTACAGTGAGGAGTGTGTGTTTGAAAATGATGAAGCCTTTTGTGCAAGTTTAAGTCATGTTACTCTCCATTTGCTCCACCTTTTAAAACCAGGTATAAACTTGCAGAATGGCTCATAGGACACATTATAGAGGAACGTCCTTTACCAATGGCGGCAGACACAGCGGTTAATTGGAATATCTATTTAGAGTAGCAGAGTAGTAAGTACCAGCATCCTGTGCTCTGTACATCATACATAGTATTTATGGATCTATCACTTAGAACGGAAACTGCATTAGGGCTATATAAGAAAGAAATGGTTCTTACTGTGGTTTGACTGGATCCTCGCCATGTACTTTTTACCTACTTTTTGTGATCTGTTTTCCTGCCTAAATGTGCCTGTTTTGCTACTTCCCACATTACCATCTTACCACCACAGAAAGCACCTGTATAGAATTATTTTCCATTTACAGCACCAGCAAATGCTAAAGCCTGTCTTGAGTGAAGGCACTTTTGTCTGTAGTACTGATGTCTCCATTCATTTCATGTTTTTTTCAGGAAGTCTACAATTTCACATACAGTAAAAAATGAAAGGCATATTTACAAAGGTAATTTACAAGTGATAAAAATAATGCTTTCTGTTTGAGCGTATTACAATGGGGGGGGGGTTGTACTCACACAGAGAAACACTATGCTACCAAGTTACGTGCCCATGGCACTAATTTGTGCCATTAGCAAGACAAAAATGCTTCATAGCCGCTGGACAATGTCTTTTGTCAGTCTAGAATCTAAATAAAGCACTTAACCCCATGCAGCTCCAGGTGGAATGTCCTTGAGTCCGTTAATGCTCATTGCTTCTGGCAAAAGTGTCAGCTAAATTACTAAATGTAAATGTAAAATATCAGATGAGGAAAGCATTCAAATTCAGTAGAACAGTTCCTGCTAATTAGTCTACAACCCACTCCTGAGAGTGCGGCGATTAGCAGACTATTAACAGTGTCATATGAAATCCTGAAAGTCACACTGACATCACATGTAGCTAACAAATGCACTGTCCCTGAGTAACAACACTTCAACAAGGTTATTCTGTGGGAAGATGTCATCATGATAAAACTTCATGGGAATAATATCAATATCATTGAAGAGGCAATCTGCTGATCTTTCATTTTTTAACATAGACACTTTATTGGTTAATAATTGTGTGCAATTATCTTAGTGCTTGTATAGTTATTAGCAGTTGACAATTTGAGGGGGAATGAGGGGGAATGCCATCCCCCTAGTTAGCAAAATGAACAAAAAGCATCCTCAGATGAGGAAAATGGCCAGGTTGAATTACTGTCTGTGTTGATACCACCATGGTCATTAAGGCCATGTTCAAAACTCCTCAGTACCCTGCTCTTAAGATGTCACTGCAGTCCTGGCATTAGAAGTGCTCTCGCAAACTGTATGATACAGACTGCAACTGAAAAAAACATAGTAAACAAAAACACATTCATAATCTATGTCTTTATCTTAGCTATTCACCAGACAAATTCCAAATATTGTTTCCCTACTCGTCTGTGAGGGGGAGAGGGTGTTGGGGGCGCAGACATGGGAGGCATTCACAGCATCCACAAGGAGCCTCTGACAGACTCTAAATACACCCTTTTTTCAATTAAACTGTATTATTGATGGATAGGCATTAATTATAGACTCTATTCACTGCTGTATTTCCTTGTTCGTTGCCTTTTTTCTAGAAGTAAATGATTCATAGCCCGCTCTTCAAAGCATTATGGAACATGTGACCTAAATAAGGAATATCAAAGCCAAATGCTAAAATAAGCTAAATTAAAACAGATCAAAGGAGGAAAAAATAAAAGGTTAGTCCTGTAGGCCTGTGTGGCAGACACAGTTGTAATACATGTTGTACTAAAATAGAGCGAAGCATTGTCTTTATATGTCTACAGATGTGCTTTAAAAGCAGGATAATAGTCTGTTTCTCACACACTTGTTTTTGGTCAGGAAATCAAGACTATCTTGAAGTATAACAGCACCAGAGCATGTGAAATTCAGAGCACATTAATCTTCAATTCCATTTGAATGGGCACACAGAAACCTTGCGTTTGTCAGTTTCACAGAACCCTGGGCAGCATGTGAGGGAGCAATAAAATCATAACTGCATAATGAGCGGTTGAGTGTGTAACATGCATCTTTATGGAGGGGATGTAAGTAGTTTGGAGTAAATGCAGCAGTATTTAGCAGGAAGATTAGAGCAGCACAGCAGGGAAGTGGCTAATGTTGCTAATGACTGTAAAGTGGGCATATTGCAGTCAAAGATGGGCACAAACTTACAGTCAGAAATCCCTACAGACATCACGGCCCTGACCCTGCAGCTAGTGCTGCATCCAATTGACCGATTAATGCTCCACCCAGTCCTAGTCACATTATGAGTTGAGTCAGTTAAGGAAAGTCCAAGTTGAGTTGCAGCTCATCCACTATAAGATTTGAAGCTGAGCAAGGCATTTTAAATGGGACTCTTAATATTATGTGCACTGTAATCAATTAGTAGACACTGCATGCAATGATCAGTGCCATATTCATGTGTTTACTAAAGTGGCAAGGGTTAGCACCTTGTTCACATAAAACCAGATTTTTAGCCAAAGCAATCCTTTAGCTAGCAGTTTCAGTTCTGAGGCAAGTGTGTGCATGCTTGTGCGCACACATGCAGGGACATGAATATGAACCCTCTAGGTTCTGTAGCTGTATGATCTGTTCACACTAATTGGTTTCTTTAGCCATGCATCTGTGTCTGAATCTCTCTGAGGCAGGAAACACTGGCCCCTAGACCTCAGACTACAGGTCAAGTGATCATTCTAATGTCCTTCATTTGTCTCAGTCCTCCTACTACTTAGCAAGGGGAGTCCACAAATCCTTTCCCTTTAGTAACACTGAACACATTTCTAGTTGCAGTGGGCTTGGGCAGTGGAAGACCTCCAATGGGTCATACCCACTGAAATGTCCACCTGCATCACTGCACGAGCTCAACCAATGATTTGGACTTAAACTTGGAGCCTATGAAATATGGATACAGAAAAGAAAGGATCTGACGTCAGTTGAGCAGCATACAGCAGCAGCCCATCTTTTATTTAGGAGTTTAGAATGGTGCTTAGAGGAACTGCAGTGAAAACTAGCTTTGCTCCTTCAGCAGGAGGAAACAGTTTAAGGGGAAAAGACAAGGAGAAAGCACAGGAACGATTTCTCATTATAAAACAGTCTATCTGACTGAGGGAACAACTACCAATTGTCTCAAGGAAGAAGAGCGGTGTTCTTAAAAGAGTAAGCCATCCATGTCCGGCTCACTTTAAATGCCACAACCTTGGATTGGATTTGATTTGCTCATGCTCTGTCTCTGCTGTTCATCAGGCATTGCTCAGTGTTGCATCAAGGCTGGTGGTGATTAAGGGATTGCAATGCTGTGGTCATTTGAGCAGAAGATGATTGAGATCATGTTCTGAGTTGCGAGAACACAGACAGAGAGCCTTGGCACAGTAGGAGTGCAGAGAGGCCCTTGGCCGCTCAGTGGTCAGTGCGCTAGAAGCTTCAACACTAAGACTGTGTGTGTCAATTGGTGCATAGCACATCCAACAGCCAGGACGTGTGGTTTCAGAATCTTCTGTTTAATGAGTTAGAAAAAATACTTTCAAGCATATGTAAATGACCACATTTGGATATAATCAGGGATGATGCCAGTTTTCATGTCGTATTACAGACTGCATTTACACATTGGGCTGACACTTTAATCCAGAGTGAATACAATTAAATCATGTTACAGATGTAGATGTTTGTAGGATTAGCAGTCTTGCCCAAGGACTCTTATTGTTGTAGTGTGATGCGACTGCCCTGAAGGGAAGTTAAATTCCAGTCTGCCACATGGAGGACAGAGGCCTCAAGCACTACACTACACCAACCATTACTATGCCTGAAGCTGAAGTGGGGTCTGTAAGCAAAGTTGGCTGATGAGGGCACTTGACTGGGCCTGGCAGAAAGTTATCCTAACGCCACCCTCTCACCCAATGGGACAACAAACTTTTTCCTACTGTTAATTCATTAAATTGGTATGATTTAAAATGGCATGTTTTTTTTCAACAACGAAGCTTAATGTTAGAATAAACATTCTTGAAACTTTGAAACCTATCTACCCTCTTTATTTGTATTATAGTTGTGTTTCTGTCCTTTGGCCCCCTCAAGGCCATGCTTGGGCAGCTTTGTCGGGGACTATTATTTGAACAGGGGTGAAAGAACCATGTTGCTGTAAACGTTATAAATGCATTTCTGGCAAGCTGTACTCTGAAACACTGCACTGCAGACAGGATTTATCCATGATGGAGGATCAGTCTTAGGTCAGGCATTTCTTGGCAAAGTTTTGTAAGGGCAGGCCAATTAATCCATAAAGTAATGAGGTAGTGATCAGATAATTTGTGTAAACCTCTGTCACAGAGGAGACAAAATTAAGTGGCAAGCACACTATGATGTGAAAAATAGCTGACAATTCTCCAGAATGGCCAAAGCTTAAGTGTACTGTTCTTCAACCCATCTGTAGAATGTGTTACTATATATTACTGTAGCTTCTTTCCTTCAGGTACGGTTCGTTACATGCAGGTTCTTTTCACAAAGCCTTCAGAAATCTAGGATGTATTTGAACCACATTATGTTACACAAGGCCTGTAAGAACAGATCTAGTAGGGTGAGTGTGAATCTCTCACTAAAACCATGCATGGGCATCATGAGTCACAATCAGGATATGAGAGAGCTGCTTGTGGATCAGTTGTTACATAAAGCCGAGGGCAGATGGTGCCTACAAACTGATCACTGCAGCACAAGCTATATGCATGTGTGTGTGTGTGTGTGCCTTGAATTTCTTAAAGCTGAGATCATGTGACTGCTATCATGTCTTCAACAAATATTTCCTTTCTAGTACTAACGTTAAATTAGTCAATTTTAAAATATCGTCTCCCAAAGTTAGATTCAGAATAGCTCCCAGTGTTCCTTGACAATGCACTCATGCCTGTTTGACAACAGTGTGTAAAACAAGAAGCTATGCAATACATTTGAAGATTCCACATAGTTTTCAGTGCCAAAAATAAGGGCTAAGCAGATGCATACTTCTAAATTCACTGTGTAAGAGGTGTGGGGGGGCGATCTTGCAAAATGCATTTCCATTCCCTTGATTATCTTCTGGTGCTAGCCACCCTGCATGCGGCTGCATATGAATGACTCTAGAGCTAGCTGCTCTTCCCACTCCTGCGGCTGACGTCAGAGAGGAGGGCAGTGTTTGCTGGAGTGTGTCGACAGCAGCCTGGTTCTGGCACCAGTTCGCCAGAGAGCAGATGAGAGCCTGTGGGCTCAGGGAGCGGCGCCGCCTGGATCTCACCCAATGCAGCATACTTACAGAGAGCAGAGCTGTTAAAGCCATCTATAAAACCTAATCTCCCCCAAAAGGCCAAAACTAAGGTCTAAAAGGAAATGTAAAGGAACCACGTAATAACTGGACAGGTTTTGGTGCTGCAGAAAAACAGATGGCTTTAAACCCTTCAAAGGTTCATTATACTAGTAAAAATGTGTTTTTGCAATGGCATGGTTAAATATGCAGTTATTTAAACTTACATCAGATTTACATTTGTTTCAAAAGCTTTGTCCCTGCATGATCACAGGAGTTGCATAATACAGCATTTTAACCCTGACCATTTCTAGAAATCCACTGGCTTTGATAGGTGCTGGTCATTTGATTGACCGATCACACACCATGTGCACATTAACAGAAATAAACTTATTTTACAACAGTAGACTAGTCAGCAAACATAGAAGTTATCTTGGTTGTTTACTATTAATGGATTCAAACAAAACATATAAATAACTTTGATTTTTGTAGCTTTTGATTTAATATATAAAAAAAAAACTCGTTTTCAATCAGACAGACTAAATTCTCCATGAGAGTTGTGGTGATTTTAACATGCGGTTTACATCAGACAGTCTGTGACTATTTGTGGGCGTAGGGCCTGAGACTGAAACTTTAACACTGCAACAAAAACACTCTGCAGTGCATATCTCACACTGCTCAAATTGCAGCATCTGCCATGAACCCATATTAGTAAGATACTGGTTGCAGGCAGAAACAGCAGTGTTTTCTATAGCATGTATTACTGCATGCAACCCCCCC
>JBBPCX010000147.1:16097882-16117771 GCA_037974365.1 Hydrocynus forskahlii | reverse complement strand
AGTCATTAGTTACAGGGACAGTCTCACAGTCATTAGTTACAGGGACAGTCTTACAGTCATTAATTACAGGGACAGTCTTACAGTCAATAGTTACAGGGACAGTCTTACAGTCATTAGTTACAGGGACAGTCTTATAGTCATTATTTACAGGGACAGTCTTACAGTCATTAGTTACAGGGACAGTCTTGCAGTCATAAGTCACAAGGACAGTGTTACAGTCATTAGTTACAGAGACAGTCCCCCTGGAGACACTGAGGATTAAGTGCATTGCTCAAGAACACAACGGAAGAAAGTGGAGGCTGCGACTTTGTGGTCATCGAGTTCACAGGCAAGTGTTTTACCCACTAGACTCCCTACGCCCCCAGAGGTTTGAATGCAAAAATGTCATTTGAGTTCATGATCCCATCACTGAACATAGACATGCTAAAATCCCTCCCCCAGACTTTTATCTTTACAGCAGTGAGAATCTCTCAGTGCCTTCTCCACAAAAAAGGTCTAACATAATTTGATGTGCTAAACATGTTTGTCTCTGAAACAAGTACCATTCTGTTAAACACTTTCTAAACTAGCCTAAAACCCCCATCAAAGTTTAGTGAGTTAAAGAGTTAAAGTGCCCAATTTTTTTTGAGGTCACTTTATGTCTCTATCACCCTTATTAAAATGCGTGACACTGGGGACATTTGATCGGTCCCTTTTTGGTTCCTTGCAGTGTTTATTTAAAAAAGGTTGATAAGCCCAGGTATGGTTGTGTTAATTAAAGAATTGGAATTCATTTTTGTGACAGTAAGAGTAAAATCATTGATTGCAAACATCTGTTTACTCCTTTAATTATAAACCATTTCATCCGTTTCCTCTCTAAGATGACATTAAGGTGCTGAGACTGAGCAGGTATTTCAGTGATGTATGTGTGCACTACTTTAGTCTTCAAATTACATTCTCAACATTTTTCCTACCAGCTGACACAGCTGTTCATTTTGGGAAACACAATCTGAGTGCCTCTGCTCAGCAAGAATGAATTATGAACTGGTGCAGCTGCATCTTAAAGATTTACTCCAAGTCCAAGGTAATTATGTGATCTAGACAGACAGATAGATAGATAGATAGATAGATAGACAGATAGATAGATAGACAGATAGATAGATTCACAGATTGATTGATTGACAGATAGATCATCCAACAGACTCTTTCTTGACATATTATGGTAAGAATTTATATTTTTAATTCATCTTATTAATTTAATCTCTATGGTTCACCCACCCAAAAATATAAATTCCTGTTTATTCAAAAAAAAACAACAACAAAAAAACCCAAAAAACAAACAAATAAATTAATGCATTGTTCTCAACAGCATTGAATAAACTAAAGGATGAAATGAGAGTATCAATCAGAATCATTATTACATTAATAATAATTATAATTCAATAACCAGAATATCAACATTCATAACAAATCCATAAACATTAGCAACACACTCCAAAGTATCACTCTTTCCATTAATATATATACAAAAAAAGAATTAAATTCCCAAATGTCTGCCCTTTTCAAAAACATAATTTTAGGGATGGGGCTTATGGCTTGTCAAAGAGCATGGATATGGTTTGCTTATGGCTGGCAAAGGTCAAATGAATATTTATTAGAAGGAGGCACATCATGGGAACTCCATCCATTTCCAAGAATTAAATCAATGGTTTCTTGCATGGAAGATTTGCTTGGCAAGAAAAAGGAAAAAAGTGTCAGGTATATAAAACGTTAATAGAACAAAACGGGACAGAGTTTGGTAAATTTCTTGAAGGGTTGATCTTATAAATCTGAAGTTCAACCCCCATCAACACACACCACTGCAATGAAATATAGGAGCACTGAAACGGAAAGCAACAAGAGTAATACAAGCTGGAAGGATAAATAGCCATGAAGATGAAAGATAACTGGAAATATTATTATATTCCATATATAGATCATATAGAGATATATACAAACATTGCTTCGTCACCTAAAAACTATTACAAAATGCCTCAGTCAATGAGAAAATGAGTGCAAGCTCGAGGTTGGCGAAGTGTGTGGCAGCTTAAGGGTAATGCATCATAGGTTTCAGACTCTGTGTGTTAAGTCTGTGCAAAAAGTGCTTCCAAAGACACCTGCCTCAAAGTTGCCTATGAGAATCTCTTTGTTTTCCAAAAAAAAGTTATATTGTGTGGATATCCCACACATATTCTTGAAGAAAAAAAGTGGGGAAGGGGAAAAAGGAGGCAGAGAAACAAAAAATACATTCTGTACAATGCATATACAAACATATTGTATGTACACATCCATATAATATATACCCATACATCCAGTATATACACAAAGACTGTACACACACTGTATATACACACATTCACTCACTGCACAACATGATTCAATCCATAATACATATCTCCCAAGGTCTATGTTTTTGTCTTGTGGTGAAAAAAAGGAAGCAGAAAATGTCCAGGCTGCTTGGCAATGGAGTTCAAAGAAATCAAGTTAAAGCAGAAACTCTGTTTTGGGTGTCTGTTCCACTACTCTCCACCCGCTAAACTTGCCAAGCTGTTAAATAAAAGACGATATTTCCTTATTCCGAGAATACGACTGGATTGTCCATTATCCGAGATCTCCACCAAAAAAAAAAATGAAATAAAAACAACAGAGAAAAAAAATCTCCTTTCTTTCAAAGAGTCACAGCAACGTGCAAAGAGTCGAAGGGGGAGCAGGTAAACCATCTTTCTGGTTCTTCAGATTCCAAATAAATTTTCTTCTCAAATGATTGTTTCAACCGATTGTCACAAAATGAAATGAGAAAAAACAAACAAAGAAAACAAAACGAAACAAAACATTTCCAACTTTCAGTTCTTTTCTTATAATTATCAGCATGTATTTCTCAATACAGGTCCAGCCGGAGCATGTGTGACCGTGAGGCATGGCGAGTAACAAAGTTTGGACAATTCCAGCCTCGTATTTCACTGAATCAGTCTATCTCAGTGTCTCTTGGAAAAAGGCAATGCATATTTAGTTACCTCGAATTAAGAGACCCGAATGGCACATGAGACAAGCATGAGGGAAAAATCCCGGAGCCACGGTAACCATGACGAAAAGACATGGAGGGGTTTGAATGTTGAATGTCTTTTAGCTAGGAGACGCACTAAAAGAACAGCACCTTTGAAATGTATCTTACCCATAGAACCCCTCCTTCTCGCTTCATAGGCCGTGCCCCACTGTCTGCTAGGCTCCTATTTCGTAAAGTATTGTCCGTTGCGCAAATGTTCAGACGACAAAGAACACTGTCCCTCATGTGCATGCACAGCCAACAAGCCATTGGGAGGCATAGAGGCATTATGTGACAGAGGTGAACACCCTAAAGCTAGCACTGCGCAGGTAGAGTTAATCGACAGAAAGGGCACATGAAAAGGAGGGCACCTAAGATCTCTTTGGGTCGTCTGCGGCTCTGGAACCGACTAGAAACAGACGAGCTGTCAGAGCCTCAGTTTCCCCTCTGTCAACCAACCGAGTCGCGGGACAGCGCCCTCATGTTAAAGCCGCGCCATCCTGAGGACTGTCCTAGCTGAGGCATCCAACTAGGTTCCAGATTGTCCTCCACGATGCTGTGTGATTGGCTGGAGGGAGAGATGGGATACAAAAAGAGTGGGAGACGGGGAGGTGCTTGATGAGCGCCTAACCAATCGCTGCTACGGATTTTAGAGAAGAGATGGACTAATTACCACAGACAGCCATTATTTACTGCTGTTCGATTTTCAGCTATGAGGCAAATAATTGTTTACCTGAGTCTCACCTTTCTACATCTTGAGGTATATTCATGGCGCTGCACATTTACCAACCAAAGACCTTGTAAACCCATGTCCCTCGGTTACTTTCAAAGATGCAACATGTTGCCTGTTTTTATTACTGAATGGAGTAAAAGTCACTTGAAATATAGCCCTCTGCGCTCTTGAGAATAAAGGAAAAAAATAAATAAAAAGCTAAAATGGCAATCAGTCCAGTCTCTTCTCTAGACAAAGCATCCTCCCTATATAGAAGGGTGCTTTGTCGCGTCGTTCGGGTTTGTTATTGTGCAATTAGTCTTTGAATCCTTGCTCTCATCTCAGTCTCTTGTACTAGTGTGGCAATTGGAGTGCTTTCAAACTTAATGTAAAGAGTCTTATAAGGCCTACACTCATGTCAGCAGTGTTATGACTATGATGACATGATAATTAACATATTTATAAAACAAAGCCTGTTCTAATGACTGAGCCACATGCATGTGCAAGGGTGCTTCAGGTTTGTCTTAGGATGAAAAAGACAATAAATAAACACGTCAGTTGTACATCACAAAATAAAAGGACATCATAAAATGGAAATGGGATATAATGACAGTACTAACGAGGGACCTGGCAACGAGTCCCAGACAGCAGCGATGCATATGCAGACGCATGGCATGTTTCTACAGTACATAAGATAAGTTACTTCATGTGCAGGTTATCCCTAAAGGTCATTAAGTTATCCTCATAAGAACGTTTGGGCACTATAATTATAGCTGAAAGAAAGGACTGAGCTACGTTATCGCACATCAGTTTAGTCCCTAAAGAAAACTATAGGATACATACACACATAATTAAGGTGTTGCTTATTAGTTCCCTGTATCAAACCCTGTACCTGCAAAAATAGTTCTTTAGCTGAGCTGGAAAAAAATGAACTGTCAGAATGTACACTCATACAGATGGCTTGCTGGAACATATAGAGCATGAAAACAACTTTCAAGTTCCTCTGTCACTGTCGTATTTTGGTATAGGGACAAAAAAAAAGCATTTCACCTGACAGAGATCACCTCATGTGTTCCATCTGGTTCATGAAAACATTCACAGATGCATACGGCCATACAGACAGGGATGCCATCACATAGAACAATCCTCGGAGGAACGATGAAAGACAAATGGATGACCAAGGTAGTGGGAGAATGAGAGGCAGTGCTCTGACACAGATTGGTTTTTGAAATGACACTGTTTTTTCATCTATAGCACCAGTTAGTTACACATAGGTTCTGAGATTGAGAAGAGAAAAACATTGCACGAGTCCAGTCTAACGAGGCAAGTTCCTCGATTACAATTTGAAGACCGTGAACACTTTTCGTACGCGAGTCTACAAAAACAAAACCACTTCGTTCCACAGCCTACACCCCCCCCGCCCCCACCCCCATTACACTTTCATATATGTACCAGGCCATGTAACTTGCTTCCAAATAACATAAAAGTTATCTGCCAACTGGGCAGTATCAATAAAACATACAAACATGATCCTTTCAAGCTTTCATCCATTAAAACATAGCTACAAATATTCTCTAATATTCTCTCTTTCAATCTGTGCTAAAGTAATGGAAGCTAAATAAACACTTCACTAATATTTTGAAGTCCTAATCAAATCAAAGAACAAATGACAACTACAGGATCACATTTGTAACCCTATTTGCATTTAATGTTTTGGCCAGGGCAAACCACATTTGAACTGGAGTGTGTTTATCATCACGCAAACTACAGTAGTGATACTAATGTCAGGATGTAATAGGTGTATAACACCCAAAACAGCCTTTTCTGTCCCTGTTTTCTTCTCCTTGATCCAAAAGATCCCTATGCCACAAGTACCTTTTTCATGTGTGCACTAAGGGAGGATGAAATGTCTGAGCAGAATGTAATCATTCCTTCACAATCTGGGTGACATTCAATTTGATTCAAAGCGACTCGATAGGTTTTACTGCTGCACAGTCACATAAGAGAGGAGCCTAAAGTCCCTAAATTACAATCGACAATCTGAACACCACAAAAGCTGAGTGGCTGAGCGCACTGTAGTAAAAACAGCATGAAAGGCAGAATCATGATGGACACACAACTGTTTACCTTCTGCTTTACAATGAGACACTTTTCCACACTGTCATTTTCAAGATAAACGCATTAGGTAGGAGCCTTGCTAGGCAAGGCTTTGTTAAAGAGAATCATTCAAGCATGCAATCAATCAATCAATAAATTGCTCAAATTTGAATTCAGAAGGATTAATGTTACAGTATACGCACACTATCATACAGCTGTAACCGTCTATAATAGCGGAGGCCATGTATGCTTTGTATGAAACTACAGAAGAAATTCAAAACCTGGGTGTAAAAACAGCAAATGTGGATTTGCAGACACTCATTCAACAAGAAATTGACCAAAAACAAACAATGAACCCTGACTTTGGGATGAATAGGGTTTTAAGTCTGCTAAAGACTATTTGTGCAAAATGTACTTTTCATCTTTTACACAAACAAGCCACATTTCTTCACCTGCCTTTCCTTCACAAGCACAAACTAAAAGGGCCTTTTATTAAACATAATCAGCTGACCCATCAGCCAAGGTCCAGATGAAAAAATATAATGTAATCTGAACATTCTGAATGTATTTTAGGTGCACAATATTTCATGAAACTGGTCAGTAATTCATTCCCTTACTCACATTTAGCAGTTTAAAACCCTCAACAAGGGGATGCCATTAGCAGTCAAATAGGATCTGATGTTTCATAGGAGCAGTGCTTTGTGTCAGTGACACTGTGTGTCCTTGTTTAATTAAAAATAAAGATAGCCTGCGGTCTCTTGAAGCAATGAGTTGATGCTCAGTTTCGATGGGACTGGATAATACTTTTCCTTAATGTTCATCTCCTCTGCTCATTATGAAATAGATCAGCCTTGCACGGATTAAAGAAGACTAATTAGAGATTTATTCTACTTAGGTTAATGGGAGATTAATCCACAAGTTAGGACATCTGAGAGCCCACCTCCCTGTCCCTTCCATCAGGAGGAGCCAGCCACTTGGGCTGAGAAGAAGGGAGGAATCAATTATCCAAAGCAGCAAAAACATTCGGTCTGCTCACCATACTTTGTTTTGTTCCTGACAAAAGATGAGAACTTTAAGGTCTTGTAGAAAAATGCTAATTTCTCCTCTTTCTATTAATTATTGGAGAGGCAATATATTTTTATACTATCATGGCATAAGATGGGGGTACTTTGTCACACAAAGCAGAGCACAAAGCCACAAAGTGCTGTCTGTTCCCCATGAACACCCTGTTCTTTGTGGAATCATTCCTGGAAAGGTAGCTGCCTTTCTTGTCAGCTGGCTTTCTATAGCTGACCACTCACATGTCTGTAGCTGCCCATTCCATCACTACCATAGATGATGCAGAGAGAATTCCAAATAAAGCAGGTCTGTGAGAAAGACCTACCAGAACCAATTTCAGGCCAGCCAAAACAGTAAAACTCCAAAACATGAAAAGTCTGTTGCAGTTCACATCTTTATGCCAAAAGCTTTATACCAGGGGTTACCAATCTTATCCACAGAGTGGCTGCAGGTTTTCATTCCAATCAAGAAGGAGCACACTTGATACTACTCGTTTAATCACTCAGTCTTCAAACAGTTGATTAGTTAAAAGAGGTGAACTCCCGCTTGGTTGGAATGAAAACCCGTAGCCACAGTGGGTAAGACTGGAGACCTTTGTTTTATACACTGATTCGAATGTAGTTGAACTTCAGAATGGTAAAAGAGTGATACTGACCGTTGCATAACTGCAGTAAAACATATTGGTTTGAGGCTCTTACCTGCACCAGGTTCCAGCCTTCTAATGACTCCGCAATAATGGACGTCACAGATGGACACACTCCACCAAAGATCATTAAATGTTTGGGACCATAGCAGATCGCATCGAAGAAGGCCCTTAATCCTTTTGCATTGTCACACTGAAGAAGAGGAAGAAAAGAAAGAGTCAGTGCAAAAAAAATCTCAAAAAACAATCAGGTATCAATACAAGTAATTATTGTTGATTAAAACAACAGGACAAATCTCAGGACAAGGTGCTAGCTTTGCTGCCTCTGTCTTTTAATTGTAAGGTCTTCCAGGTGTTCCTTGTATTATGTGTTAACTGCATCGTGTGTGTTTACTCTATTATGGTGTACTCAGACTAGGTGCTCTGTACAGTGCCTGAGCACATTTGACCATCAAATTGCAGTTCCTTCTACTCATGTGATCCTTCCATATGCTGTGTCCGGGCACAGCTGAGGGGAAGGACTCAGACATGGTTCAGCTGGACTCTGTATCTAGTGTGATCACTAACTGTGCCCCAGCACAGAACTCAAACTTGACAGCTCTATTTAACAATTAGGACCACTTTGAGATCACTTTGGTCTACAGCAGAGATGCAGTGTTTCCTGGACATTTGTGTAGGTGAGAGAATACAGGAACACCACACAATAACTGGGATATATAGAGCTCTTTGGGAGAGGAGTGTTTGGGCACAGTACAAGGCAACAGGGCCTGGTATGAGTATGCCCCTAGTTTAGGTGATGTTTCCTTGTTTCTCAATTCTAGTCTTAGTTTATACTTGGTCTCAGTCTTGTTTCCTTATTCATTAACCTCAGTTATATTAGTGTTTAAGTCATTATTACAATACAGATGGTTACTATCCATACCTGTGTTTTATACAGTGAACCACTAAATGAGAATTCAGCTTTCCATCCATGAAAATGCAAGAAAATATAGGCCTTCAGTTTCTGAACATGTCAAACACAGTCTTCTACAAAAGAGAACCAACCCACTGCTGCAGTGCGCAGCCATTTCACGTCGCCATGGCAACACTCTTTGCTCCGTGAAAATGTCTATTGATTGCAACATGAGTCTCTAACCAGTTTTGGTCTGATTTTCTGTGTTTGTAACGATATTCCGCTCAAGGTAAGCACTCACAAAAAGTCTATTACTGGCCAAGTACTACAACTGATTGACTCCTGTTCATAAACAAAGACACTCTGAGACTTCCAAACATTAGTCAGTTGACCATTTGATCCTGACTTTTGACCTTATTTTGATCCCTTTATATTTGACTAAGGTCTTTGTGATGGTTAAAACATGATTACTTTGGTACAAAAACGTCACCTAAAAACTACACTGTGTTCTCTTAAGGCTACAGACTGAAAATAGACAGGCGTGATAGTATTTTTCCAAGGGAACTTAAAACATGTTAAATGGTGACCATGTGATGATTTGAGGGGTACGTTCTTCTTGTTAGTAAAAATATCACAGTGGAATCCATTTAGTTCACTGCACACTTCCCATTTTAGAGGGATATGAAATGGGATGGCATGCATTTTTTGAACTTGTCTCATTATGAGACGGATGAGTGCACAATGCCGTACAGCCCTGGTCCTTAAGAAGAACAGAAGTGTCTGCAGGTATTTGTTCCAGCTTTGCTCAATGCCACCTGATTTCACTAATGAGCTCTCCTCTGTAACAAAGGAGAAAACCTAATTAGTGAAATCAGGTGTCGTGTTGCGTGGTCGGAACAAACACCTGAAGACACTAAAGCTCTCGAAGGATTCAGCCGAGAGTCCATGCAGTATAGGTGTCTAGTTTACAGTGGAAAATGACATGAAATAACAATTTGTTTTAAAGAACTGTTGAAAAAGTTTATTCAACTCCCTCAATTTCTCACTCTCATAACTGCATAACTTGCATAGTTTAATAATTGTATCGCACAATAAATGTAATTGTAGTCTTTGGATAGTAAGCTTAGTTAAGAGATTGAAAAAGAGGTGTCGATTTGTCAGAAACAGCAAATATTTGCTGTATGAGAAGACCTGAGCTTTTCAAAGCTATTTTAATTAGCTGATCCATGTCTGAACACAAAAACCGAGACACCTTGATATGCCAAAATACAAAATTCCCCCAAGACTACTGTCCTCCTCATCAAACCAACCACTGACAGCCTGTTGCTACCTCATAATGAGCAATGATAGTACACACATTCTCACTCGGCACACACAGGCGCACACTACTCAGGTTTTTTTTGTGTGTGTCAGAAATAGAAATGGCAAAAATAGAAGTGGGCGTCTGAAAGGAAATAAGAATGTGATGAAGCACTGCAGAATAAGTCTACTGAAATTATGTCCTTACTACTGAATAAAATGAGCAAATCTCATTTACATATTCAACTCATATTTCCACAATTTACAAGTACTTGTGAAAAGGAGGGATAAAAAATGATTTGTTTTTCACTGAAACCATTTATGATCTGAGTACAGTAATTGTGGAATGCAGCAAATAAAATAAAAAAAAACACAAGACCATAATGTGCTCATAATGAGATCAGAAATAAGAAATAAGAATAAGACTATCAATGACTGTTGTTTTTGAAATTATTTTGTCACATATCTTAGAAAGATATAAATAATGGTTAACGCTGGTTACCTCTTATAGCCACAACACAGGTTATAGGGACAGTAATAATAAATTAAGGCAATGTTCAAAAATCATGACACTGGAATCTGCCATAGTAAATAAGGAAGGTCAGGACCATTGTCCTTTGAGTTTTTACAGCCCTCGGGCTGCCAGTGATCACTGCATCAATCTGTCATGGATTTCCATGGAACTGGAGCAGCATTCCTATAAAATCTGATGGTATGCCAAGAAAAAGCCATGTGACACATTCAGTTCCTGGCATATTATGCTTAACTAGGGCCCAATCAGTGAACAAAGTATGGCTTTCAAAGGCATGAAAGGATGGCCATACCTCCATAGAGGAGCCGCTTACTCGGAAATGAAAATGTGATTTTGAGTGACGTCAAACACATGGTCATTTGCCATTTAAGGCACATATCCAGAATCTGCCAAGCAGGCTTCGACCATGTTGCCATGGGAACCTGCCTTCACAGTTTGAACACTACATGCAGAAGAAGCCAAGGCCAGCACTGACAATTATATTTAGCACTGGCTATGTCTCACAAGAGCTTTTTGATTGGAATGAACTCAGAAGTGACTTTTAGGAACAAACTTGAATCCATGGAGAAATGGCATAATGCTGACACACCACTCAGCATCCTTATAGCTTTCTATTTGTTTGGGGACAGAGCAAAAGAGCCCCATTATTGAGCCCCTACCAGTTCTTATTCAATGATCTCAACCTTGGAGCCAGTAGGAGTCCCCATCACTTTTACTCAAACAACCACACAGTCAAACACAGAGGACTCCGTACCTCTGCTGCACTAAAACCATGCATCAGGAATAAAGACATACACCAACCAGCCAATACATTTAGACCACCTGCCTAAAATTGTGTAGGTCCCCCTTGTGCCACTAAAATAAAAATTAAGAAAAACATACACCTAAGAGCCAATACATTAAGACCACCTGCCTAAAATTGTGTAGGTCCCCCTTGTGCCACTAAAATAAATTTAAAAAAAAAACAACGATGTTCATAAAAAGTGTGAACACGCTAAATAAACTAAATCCAACAGAGCCAATACCTGGTGCAAAATCCTTTAGTTTTGTAACGAACATGAGCTGAAGAGGATAAAGCATCACTATATTAAATATAAATTTTATAGCTTCAGTAATAACTAGAACTGCAGCTGAGTTTACACCCTGTGCATATTTATCAAAGCACTATAGCTTTCTATTGGCAGTAATACCATAAAAAAAACAGACTCATTACTTACAGTGTTTCATTACATTAGGGAGTTCAATAGTATTCATAGGCTTGAAATGCCTATTAGCTGTGCAGGTCTGATAGCAAATAAGTATGTATAAGGACACATTAATTGCTCAAATTTGCAATAGTAGTGTTGAATGCCTCGGGGAGGACAGAGGACTAAGGATTATTAATGCAACTATTTCTATGAACATCTTCAGCATCGCAAAGCGGCCAGTCATGCTATTGTGGTAACATCAAGGGATAATCAAGGCTAGCTAACCATGATGAAACGCCTTGTTAACGGTGGCGACGGTAGCAGCTGCACCTGTCTCCAGTCAATGGCAAATTACTGCACTCAAATAAGCAACCTGAGGCCCCCTGGCTCAGAGAGAGAGAGAGAGAGAGAGAGAGAAAGTCAGACAGAGGGACAGTGGCTCCAAATGAGGAACAGCCTGTCACACACAATCTGCTTTTTGCACAGGGAGTTTGGTAATGGCATGTACAAAATTAGACCAAACAAAAGGGTCGGCACATATGACACGCCAAATCTGTCCAGAAGGGAAATTCAGCAGCTCTGCTAAAGCCTGAACTCTGCTGTAAAGTGTGGGGGGAGAGAGTAATGATGAAAAGCTTACAGAAGAAATATGAAAAAAAGGGGAGATCAAAGGGAATCAGTTCATGGACCCAAAAAAGCTTGTAATAAGGTGATTATCAGATCAGTTGTTTTTGCTATATTGCATTTAGGTCAACATAATTGTGTAAACTGCAGTAAAAGAAGTTTAAAATTAATATTTTTCTTATAATCCCCATTATGTTGTCCTAAGCTGATGATCCAAGTTCACTGCCATGAGTAGGTCACACAAAACCAAACTACTCTCTCTCTCCGAGTACATGGATCACAAAGTTTTCCCGGAAAGCCTTTTTAAACTCAGGGTATAAAAGTCAAGAATTTAGAGGGAGAGAGAATCGACCAAGTACTGCTTTTATGACAATGTTAGATTTCACGCTGGCAAGTATATCATAGCAAAATGTCAGTTCCACACTCAGACAAAAGCTGAGTATAGTTATTATAACTATTACTGACTAAACTCAGGACCTCCAGAATCCCATCTACCATTATCACCCTCATCCTGGCCTATGCAGTCTGAAGTGTGACACCAGGCAATGCATCCATAATGAAAAAAGGATGGCAGAAGAGACTGTGTTTCGGGCATGTAATGCTCCTTTCTTATATTAACAAGCAGTATCTCTGAAACAGCAGTTTTACATGAGAGAAAAATCTTACTAACTTTAAATGTATATGAATGTGTAAAAAGACACTTAGTCATAGTCATTTTTAGTATGCATCATGAATGAACCTTAAATGGGCAATGAGATTTTGATTTGGCAGCTATGTTGCACCTATGTTTCTTTAAGAGAACTCTGCTGAGAAACATGCTTCTACTGCCAGATGGAGTAAAATGTGTGATATTTGTGTCAGGCACAATGTACCGTGTTCACACAAAAACTGACAGCAGACTACAATACATAAGCGCAGGAGTAAAGAAGAGAAAAGCTCGGTACGTTTGTTTCCCATCGCTGGCTTCAGAGACTTAGTCAGCTCCACTCACCCGAGCAAATCATCCTTGATTTTTCAGACCCCAAGACATGTGGCCTGAGCTTTGGGATGCTGAGAGTGAAAACTGCCAGTGTGCTTGCTATTGGGATTCTACCATGAGACATTCTCACGTTTGCAGTATGAAACTGAACTGAATAGCCTCAGCACCCTTTGCTAACATTTATACAGCAGGCCTCAGAGTATTGACTGAGAGGCTGCATTGATTGAGCAAGCATCAGTGAAGCAGCCAGCACTCAGTGCTAACCTGGTCTTAACAGAGTGACTGCTAAACACGAGGGTGGGCGATATGGCAGAAAATGACATCACAATACTTGAGGACATTTCCACTGTGTGATATACATCATAATGTTTTGTTTTTCGGAAGTTTGCAAATGAGTTGCATGACATGTACCAGCAAAACAGTGGTGCTACACAAAAAAAACTCTAAAAACTAAAAATATTGGTTTTGTTTTGTTTTTTTCAATGAGTGCAAAAAATAAACTGATTAGGAAAACCAAGAAGTGTGATTTCAAAAATTCATAAAATAATGGGATAAAAGACTATCATTCTAACCATTTTTGTTACAGTTTATACAATTATTATACTGTTCAATAAATTGTTTTTGGCTCTATAGTGAGACGCTTTTTAAATAAAAAAAAATTTGGTCAGTGTTCTAGAAGTACTGATGACACCCTCAGTATTCTTGGAAAAGTGTATTATTACAGTAATGATAATATATCAATCATATTGCTCACTCCTAGCTTCATGTACAAAATATGGCCAAAAGTATGCAGACACCTCTCATAATTATTGAGTTCAGGTGTTTGTCATCCACAATTGATGGTACGATTGCTCAGATCAAATCACGGCACCTTTGCTACAAGTCAGTTTGTGACATTTCTATACTAGTATTGTGAAACAGAAGCATCTAGGACCAATAACAGCTCATCCATGAAGCTGACCACCCAAAAGCCCACTTGAATTCTCAATTAAAGACTGTACTGGGTATCCTCTGTTGCATCACTCACAACAGAGTTTCAAACCACCAAACTGAAGCATAGTCAATAACATAAAACGGTCTATATACACATATTTGAATAAGCTTGGTGACGATGGGGAGGATGAACAGGTACCCACATACTTTCGGTCGTATAGTGTGCAGTTGATGAAGCCCATGGAGGGGGAATTAGTAAGTCCTATGTGTCAATCTGTTTCTCCTGTGGACCAGACAGGATTGTTCACTCTGTCAGGTATTTGGCTCTAGTTATGCATGGCCGCAGCAGGATAGGCTTAATGGAGAGATTGTACAGTGGCATAGCCAGGTCCAGATTATCATCAGATTGCCATGCTGCTTTTATAGAGGGCTGAGAAGCACACATCCCAGGATAAGCCCAAATTGGCTGTGAAAAGTGCCAGCCAGTTCACTTCGAACACACTGAACCTTTATTAGCAGTCTGCAATGGCCATGAGGGCTCCAGAAGGCTTGACGGAATAAGCGTACTACAGGTTATGCGGCTTGGCAGCAGTTCTTGCCACGAGAATATGCGTCATTAAAATTAAGAGGCAAACAAGAGCTGTCCTCCTATGAGTTAGATCCAATGCCGTGTTGTCAGGGGAGACTATTAGAAAGGAAAAGTCTTAAAAGCATGTGGTGAGAATGCAATTTATGTGGCAACAAACAGTAACCACAAGCACATGCCTGAATCATATAGGCCAAGGAAACAATCTCTATCTAGAATGCAACGTAATATGACACAATGGAATACTTGCAACTTGCGAGTAGGAAAATAAGCTATTAGTGTCCTGGTATGAAAATGGACCAGGAACAATATACAGTATCTGTGTAATTAGTGGAAACGTAGAAAGAGACAGAATGAGAGGGATGGCTGAGGAAAGGGAGGCCATTATCAAGTTAATTATTTCTTGGCCCGAGGTCCTCCATTCTCCCCAGGATGCCTCCTCTGGAGAGTCGAGGAGGGGAGGTGGGGGTAATTACTGCCATTTTGGATAATTGTGGTGATGCAGTGCGTGGTGTAACATTGGGCCAGGATAAAAGGCAGAGATGTGCAGCCAGCATGTCTCTGAAGGAAGGGACCCAAGACTCAGGGCAGCTCCAGCGCTCTGTTTGGCCCTTTGGAGATTTCGAAAGTGGAGCACTCTCTAATTCCCTCAGTCCAATCTTCATCGCCTGTCTTCTTCTGCTCTGCAAAGCTACAGGGTCCTTTCGGTTTATCTCCCTCATTTACATCTCTACTTCTTCCATGTTTTTAATGCCTATGATCATGCTGTACATAGTAATGCCATGTCCAACATGTGATTATATTCACCCATCCTACATGAGTACAATCTACTGAAGAATTTGATGATTGGTCAGTATTAATACATTCATTCATGTGTTGTGATCTCATCTGCCTTAATCACAAAAATCTGAGGCAAGGCATATTCATCTATACAGCACATTATCATACATGGAGAACATTTAGTGTGTTTTACAGAGATAAAATCAGCACAAAAGCAATAAAGGTAAGCAATAAAATAAAAGTGAGATTTAAGATAAACATCTTAATAAAACAAAAGTGAAGAAAGCCATAAAATATAGACATGACTGTTTTTAGCTACTTTAAAAAAACTGGTAGCAGATCTGATCCCCACTGGGATCTGGTTCCAGTGGGCAGCATAATGAATAAATGCCATATCACCTTGTTTAATTTCAGTTTGGGAACCACTAGCTGACAGATCCTGCCAATATAAGAGACTTACCAGAGTCATATTTAGGGATCAGACCACTGAGTGACTAATAAACAATGAGCAATACATTAAGAATAATTTGCTCTCTATTATTTTTAGGTGAGAATACTAGCAGTAGTATTTTGAATAAGCTGTAGTTGTCTATTGGTCTTTTGGGGAGGCCAATGATAATAGCATTGCAAAAGTCAACCCTGCAGGGTATAAAGTCATCCACAGACTCTTTTTGACAGTTCTTGATCTAGTTTGAGTGATCAAAAAGCTGTAAACAACCTAAAGTTGCAAACACTCTGATGAGAAAAGATTTGCTGTGCGATAAATGGCAAAGAAAATCTGAACTCTTTTGGACATATGCATTCTTAAAAAGCATTGAGTGACAGATGACAGAAATAGTTCCTTGAAGCAGTGCCATGGAAAAAACACTTTTACCAAAGTAGGTGTTCTCCAGCGTTTTTCAACCAGGGACCCCTTCCAGTGTGAAAAAAAATCATCTTGCATTACACACATTAGACAAATATGTAGATTTACATATTCTACATATGTAGAATAGGTGATTTATTGTTTAAGTTGGGCAATATGGTGATTTTTTATTATCATTATCGTGATAAACTTTGTTATAAAGTGCTTTTATGCGTTTCTGAGCATTAAAAATTGTACATATCCTTAATGAACATTGGCCAACAGCAAGTTTTATTACAAAAACAGCATAATTAATCCTGTTTTACTGAATTCAGTGCAGTGCAGACTGCAAAAAGAATACAAGCTCATAGTTTTGAAGGTATTTTTAAATGTGCCATTGCTGGGAGCTGTTTTTATCAAACCTTAGAAAAATGACATACTGCAATAACTACCATGTGTCATAAAAAAGAACAGAGATATATATTTTGCCATATTGCCCACCCCTAAGTCATAAAGTGTATGGGATAATGGCTCATGTCAAAGTTTATAGACTACCGACTCAGGTAGGAATGATTATTATTATGATTCTTTTGGAAGTAATTTCCCTACCCATGACATGTCGCATCATTTAAAAAATAATAAATGAATCATGGACCCTCTGGCAGTACATCATAAACTCCACTTTCAAGAACCACAGGATAGAGGACTGGAAAGCGATCTGTTAGAACTTTTTTTAAGGTCCTAAACCTTTCTAGAACTGTGTCCAAGCTGAGAACATTTAAGGAACATTCAGATAAGATAGCACAGAGTGACACAGCAAGCCAGTGATTCAGCCATGTGTCCCAGATGCTATTGGAAGATTACGTTGTGTTGAAGCCGTCGACCCTTAGTTGCACTGGGGACGAGTAATTACTCACCCTACCACTCCCTTTCTGTCATGAAACCCCATTTCATAGGCTTAGTCTCCTCAGTGCATGTGCTTCTCCCATTTATTTCTCATTACACCCACTGCCCTGATGGAGTTCATTAAGCATTTTGTTTTAGAGAGAAAAAAACATGTTCTGCAAGCAAGAAATGTGTACAGCAGTTTTTCATCAATAGGATCAGTGAAATCTCTTACAGAGCCCTGTTTCTCGAGCAGCACCGGAGCTCTTAATGTTGATGCAGCCGTGCTTCCAGTACTGGGAAATGCATGATGCAACTGAGAGTGCACTCTTAGTGCTGGGCGTGAGCTGTGTATTTATAAGATGGGTCGTTTCACCAGGCTGCCCTGTTGCTCCAGCCTCTAAAACCTCAGGCCTGCATGGCCATAATGTCTGGAGTAATAGGTGTCATTCATCAACCTGCCTGCTCTGGGCACAGGGCAGAGCAAGGGGCGGACAGCTGAGTGGCATGGCCATATTACAGTCCACATCCGAGCACACTCCGTTCTGAGTCCACTGACAACAATGTCCAGCATCCATCCACATAACTCTTTATGAGCTATAAAACCAATTTAGAGAAACAATCTCATTCCATTTTCACTCAATGCTACTGTTTGAAGAGCACTAAAGAGACCAGCTGGCAGGTTAGCATCTTAACAGCTTATGATTCTAATGTTATAATAATGTTAAATTTGACTAATTGTGCAGCCCTAATATATGTGTGTGTGTGTGTGTGTGTGTGTGTGTGTGTGTATAAATACATGCCTAAAATGAACACAAAATTTATAAAATTGTGGCCAATCCTAATTGAAATGGGAAATGGGCAAATGATGTGATTTCTTTGCACTGCTTTCTTGCACTTCATGGATTTGTGGGGCTGGAAACCAATAGTGCACTTGGGGCCTGGCATGTTTACAGTTTGGATAATAAGGTTAACTTGGAAAGAAGACCTGTCACCTCATGTGAAGATAAAAGTTTTACCAGTGCCAGAGCATGGGACTCACAAGTTCAATTTGGTCTCTCATACAGGGGACTATATGCATTTACAGAGCATCTATGCTCCCCCACTCCATCCCACCAACTACAATCAATACCAGTGTGTTCCATGATACCTGCATGTTTTCATATGTCAACATAAAACAACATTTCCAAGGCCATTCCATCATTTGACTAGGGCTGAATCTAGTTGCAAAGGAGGGGCAGAACTGGCCTTTTATGACCAACTTAGCTCCTGTGGTCAGTCTCTTACATCTTGTTTGTTGACTGCCCTCTGGTCCATTTGGAGATTGTGGCTGGATGTTTTTCGACATTTTTTTTCCGCATGCCTGTGGTACGCAGAGGTAACAGAAGCATACCTACGCTGGAGGAAGGGGAAAACGAAGCCTTGCTTGCCGATGCAGTGGAGTGAGAAATTATGCAGAGGCATTGTGCTGTGCAGGGCTGGAGAGCCTGTTCAGATGGAGAGCTTTGAGTGCTGCTGCCCGGCTCTGATTGTGAGGCATAAAGCCACCAGCACACAGATTCATCAGGCTGCACGTTTTTATAGTGACTAGAGGAGCCAACAATGAGCTCCAGCAATCACTCATCAATCCACACAGCGCAGAACAAGCCACGGGCCAGGTGGCTGGCTGATACGAGATAGACATCTGCAAATGAAAGAACACATGACTGCTTTGTGTTTCATTAAGTTGCTGTAGTATGATTATGGGAGAGATGGAGATTCTGGGTGAGACACCGGGCACACACACACACACACACACACACACACACACACACACACACACACACATCCACAGAGGGACTTCTGCATTGTAAGTGACCACAAATTTTACAGTAGGAGCAAATGGACAGTACTGTCTCATTTGAGGACCCAGTGTCAGACACAGCGTTGCTATGGTTACAGAGAGGGAAAAGAAGAGAATGCTTGCAAGAGAGAGAGAGAGAGAGAGAGAGATAGAAAAATAGCAAGAGAGGTAGGTGAGCAGGAGAGAAAGGTAGCGAGAGAGAGAGAGAGAGAGAGAGAAGCGCAAGAGAGAGAGAATGACGATGCCTCTTTTTGTAATGTTTTTTCAGTGTCAAGGCCAACATGGCGGTTCCTGTGTAATGAGTTCTTTTTTTATGTTTTCTGAGATTCTGTGAGTTCCAAAGCAGCCAAAGAGGCTTCATGAACTCACTATTTCAGATTTCCTTCTCCATTCTTAAAGGACCCATATCATGAAAAACCTGCTCTTGTTTTCTTTTTAAATAAAAGACTTTGATGTAGAAAGTAACCAGTTTCATAATGCTTTGTTCAGTCCCCAGTCCAGAGTCTACCGTTCTCATGATGACATGAAAAACAACACATTTACATACGTCTGCCTATTCAGCCCCACCCACTAACACCATTAGTAAAACCATTAGTAGTAACACCAGTGTTTTAGTCTGGGATATTTTTGGAATAAGTCAGAATGCATGGCAGCCAGTCAGAACAGAAGTTATTTAAATATATCTTAAAGAAACTTAAATGGTGCACAAAACAACACAAACCTCATAAATGGACCTCAGTGGAAAACAGGAAACATAAGAAAAATGTAAGATATGGACACTTTAAAGGAAATATAATTGCATTTGTCTTGATCTGTATTCATTAATTTTCATCGCTCAAATCCTTTCTCTCTCTCGAGCGTGCACACACACACACACACACACACACACACACACACACACACACACACACACACACACACACACACACACAC
>JBBPCX010000147.1:16072155-16097782 GCA_037974365.1 Hydrocynus forskahlii | reverse complement strand
ACACACACACACACACACACACACACACACGCACACACGCACACACACACACACACACACACACACACACACACACACACTCACAAAGAGAGAGAGGAAAGCCCTCAAATGCCAAAATGGCTGACTTCTGTTGAATCATTTGTGAGTTTGCGGAGCTCCAATAGCAGTTGAAGTAGGTCATAGCCAAACTCCTCCTATTCTGCATCAAAAATGCAGAAATCCCTTGCATATGTAAACCTCACCACTGTGTCTCTGGGTGGCATAAGCATATGTCCCGGTTTTTTTTCTGCTCTAAATAAAGAAGAAGCACTGGAGGTCTAAGCTGTATACTCAGATTAGAGCTGCAGCAGTTTGGGCTGCCTCAAACACACAAACAAACACAAATCCAATGTAACATCTAATCATATTAATAAAAGGAAGTTGGATGCTGATAGCCTTCTTGAATAGCTTTGATTTGGGATGCTCTGCTTCCACAAGTGTCTCTACCAATAATCGCTGAAAACGTACTAGCAAGCACAAGTTACTTTGGGTGAGCTGCACTGTCTAGTCCTTTGTCTGAGACACCAGATATTTCACATAAAAAACGAGTCGATTTATGCTCCCATTAATATTAGCATAGTCTGACTTACATACAGTATGAAATCCTCCCCCATTCTACTTCATGATGCACGTAGTTTATACATGTTTGAGTTTCGTGACATTGAACAAATGTTTTTATCCTTTTAATTTACATATCTTGTGATATCTGGTCCTGATCAAATATTTAAGATGAGGTGACATATCTTCTTTCCCTCCAAAGGTTTGAGCTCTTTGTTACCCATGTCATAAACAGACCGTCACACACAGTATTGCAGAAAATGCTGCAGAATGTGGGATACAAACATTTACATATCTGAATGTATTTTCCAAAATCTGTCCAAGATCAGACTGGCCCACATGTTGTTATAGCACTAAGCTAAGGTAACTAACTAACTAGCTAACTAAAATTAGGGAGCTAAGATTAATGGAACCATGCTGTTTAAATTATAACAATGCTGTTTACAAGGGAACTATGCTGATTACAACAGAATTATGCTGCTTAAAACGGAATCATGCTGTCTACAATAGAACCATGCTCTCTACAGTGGAACCATTCTGTTATAATAGAACTATGTTGTATATATCTACTCTTAGCTTAAACTAGCAATCTTAATCAGACTAAAATAGAACCACATGTTAGTATAGCTATTGCTTCACTGTCCTGGTAGGCCTTCTGCGTACTTTTGTTATTTCTTTGCTTCTACCCAAGCTGAATTAACTCAACAGCTAATCTGCTTATTAATAAGCCCTTCATGATTTGAAATATGCTTTAGCAGGGTTATCGCTAAAAGATTATTATTTGTCCTTAAGGTTTTCATTTGATTAACTTGATTAACATGTGAATTTTATTAAGTGGATCGAGCTATGACGGGCTCTTGTCTTTAAAGTCAGAGTCTCTGGGACCTTTGTATTGGTTTGACTTTCCCTGTCTGCACATCTTTTAAGTAGCTCTTCATAAAAGCAACTGTCAAATGAATAAAATTGAACATACAGTTCTAGAAAAAGAGTTTAATTGGTACAGAACCCTATGTGGATATGCTTTAAATTTTTGAAACGTTTCTTCATACTTGGACCATTTACAAAGAAGGCTCTATAAAGAAAAATCCATGGAAAGACTCTTTAGAGAACAGCAGTGGCACTGATACGTCACATTCACTTTTGAGAGTATCAGTGTAAACTGTGCAGGGCAGGAGTGGTCCAAGACCAGGTTTGCAAAACCCACTGATCTACAACAGACCCAAAGTCACCTTCAATAAAGGACATCTGCCTAACAGCTCAAAGATCTATGCTATTCCCAGAAGTGGAGCATTCAGCACATCTGCCCTGTGACATTTCTGACCACTGACTGCGTCTCTCTTTACAGAATAATGCAAAAAGCCAACAGAGTTGAGTCTTGATCATGGTGGAACCTAACAGACTCTGGTTTAAATTCACGGGTGCAGGTCGAATTTCATCATGTCATTCAATCCAGCATCTCAATATCCTTCCATCCCACTGGAGAAATAGTCCAGCTTCCTTCTCCCTGCTATTCTGATCCTTCCCTAAGTAATAATACATAACTGAATGCATGGTATTGATTTTGAGACACAAAAAGAAATGAGGATACATTTCTCCAAGCCATAGAAGCTAAAGGGATCACACATTCACAAAATCAGCCTTATGAAAAAGAAACTAAAGCCTTATAAATATCTGAAAAATCATATCTATCTCTTAATGATTCAATTGCATGACTAATCTTTCGAATAAGATTCATGCATCAGGAAAAAGATACTATTTTATTAATTTGGAGGCAGTACAGCAGTGCAGTGTGTCCTGGGTTTAATCCTCGGCCAGGTGGCTGAAGGTCGTTTCTGGAGTTTACCTGATCTCTCCATGTTTGTGTGGGTTTCCTCCGCGTACTCCTGTTTCCTCCCATAGTCCAAAGACATACATGTCTGACAAACTGGAGATGGTAAATTGTCCCTAGGTGTGTCTATGTGTGTGAGTGTGTTTGTTAAGTAAGGTTAAGGTTAAGCAACTCAGAAAATGGATGGATTTTCTGAGTTATTATTTAAAAAATGTGCTGATTGAACTAATGTGAGTGGAGAAACTTTTTATACAGTAGTGGAATGCAGACAATAAAAAAAATCTTTTTGAAATTTGAAAAGCTCCCCAAAACACTAAAAAGCACATTCAGAGCATTTCCACACTCCTACTAGGCCTGTATGGTCCTGACCAGAAGCTCTGGGCATGGTCTGCTCAGAAAGTGACCGCTCAGTGTTCGCAGGGCTGTGGCCCAGTTGGGGATCAGGGATTTGATCAGTGGGATCTCACACCATATGCTGTCATTATCTGATAGTGTACTGCACAAAGCCACACAGGATTATTCAGGCACAAGATTCAATGCTTTTCATCCTGCCTCAATGAATTCCTGCTATTTCCTAAAAAAGAAACCTTTGTCTGTAGCCATAAATGTGAAAGCATGAACACCCATATCTGAGACTGCAACACTGAATCATATGCAACAGCAGTGGCACAACGTACCTGCTAGATGCAGGTCTACTTTTCAAACATCAATCTTACACACGCATAATCTCAGGCAATAGTGCCCATTTTGGTCCATGTTTTGTTGATCAGAGTAGCGTCAGTGTGACTGTGGCATTAATAGATGGCATTGATCTGAAACCCAGTATCAGTATTGGGCCAGTAACATCATAAAATGCTGCATCATATAACTAAGGACAACAAATCAAATATGATCTGATTCAATAACAAATCTAGCTCAGAATCACAGAATTACTTGAAATGCATTTAAAATAAAGCAAAATACAGTAGGTGACATTATCAAATGTAGGAATCAATTAAGAATCAGACCGAAAAGCAATAATAGCATAGACATCAACAAAATCCTATCAATTCCCATCAGTTCCCATTTACAGGACTTAAAGGATCTGCTCCTAACGTCCTGGTGCCAGATACCACAGCACAGGTACCACAGGTCTTCAGAGTCCACGCCTCAATGGGTCAGAGCTGTTTGGGCAGCACACAGGGCCTACACAACATCAGGCCGGTGGTTTTACAGCTGACTTGTAAAATTAGACAGTTTGCTGTCTGTTTCAGGATTTCAGCTTAATTAAAAGAGCTGGTTTAAAAAATAAATATGTATGACAATGCTCAGTCAGAATCAGTAAGTGAAATCAGGAGGTGAATGGCTGATTCTGCCACTGTCAACCTCACTCCACCCCAAGAAAACACCACCTGCAGTGAGGCAGAACCAACAGGGGGAGCCAGGGCCGCAGGACGACAGCTGAATCTCCATGGTAGAGAAGGAAAAAAATCTTCTTCCCTCACTGTGTGTGAAGCCACCACCCGCAACAGCACGCACGTGTGATCACACCACAGCTTGACTGACAGGCCATTACAAAATGAGGCCAGTCTCTCCCCCCACTCTCTCTCAGGAATATGCGATGATGCGGACAGCCCTCTATCTCCAATCTCACTACGTCAGCACTACTCTGAATTGCACCCACCATGGATTACATAATCAATCTTATACTTCTGAGGATGATTGTGGCAGTTGAACTACACTGTATGGTGCTCATATGGAGAGAGACAAAAAAAATGTTCGACTATGGATGGACATAGAGAACAGTGAAAATTGCCCAACTGTTTTCCTAGCTCAGATAAGAGTAGGAGAGCTTTTTTTTTAACTACAGTTCTTTAAAGGTCCAAAAGATTTCCTGTATTTTGACAGGTTAGAGCAAAGCAGAGCTGGACACTGGAGCTGAACTTTGAGTTCTACTCGTGAGCCTCATTAACTGAGCTCTTGGACTGATCACAGTGGCTACTGTCTTTTAAATATTCCTATAAGGATTTTCCAGTTACTTACGTACAACCCCAGTGTGCACAATTCCAAAAATGTTGGGATAAAATGGAAAATGCTAATAAAAACAAAAAGGGCTGATTTGTATAAGGGGTGTATTTTGTTCCGCCTGTACCATACAGAGAATGATGGCATTGTTTTATCTTTACCTTTTAAAAAATATGCACTACTTTCAAATATGATGACTTCAGCATGCTCCATAAACATTGGAGCAGTCGAGTGTTCACCATTGTATAACATCAGCATAACACTTGTTTAGCATTTGGTCAAGTTTTGCAAGCACAATTTTCCCCCATTCTTCCCTTCTGCAGGTCTTCAGCCATGTAACTCTTCAAGGTCTTGCTGTATTTTGCACTTCATATTGTGCCACAAATTTTACATCAGAGACAGGTCAGGACTGCAGACAGGACAACCTAGCACCCACAGCCTCTGCTTACGCAACCATGCACAGGCAGAAGAGTCCCTGGAAAAGACTGTGTCTGAATAGCAGCATATGTGACCTACAAAGATGTTCTGCCATGGGCACCAACACAGTTACATACAATGACAGATGCTTTTGGACTTGACGCTGATAACAGTTTGGATGGTCCTTCTCGTCTTTGACTTGAAGAAGAGAATATCTGTTCTATTCTGAAGTTTTCTGAAACTGTGATGCTTCAGACCACAAAACAGGCTTCTACTGGTGCTACTGTTTATTTTAAATGAGACCGAGCCCAGAGAAGTCCATGGTATTTCTGTTGGGCTTTTGCTACACAGTCAGGCCTTAATTTGTATCTGTGTATGTAGAGGAAAATAGTGTTGATAGAAGTATTCCTAACATTTTATGTTGGTGCTACCCTTAAACACTGTCAGTCAATTAGCTAACTTTGCATCTTATTTAAGCATCCCTACAGAGCATCTCACACTGACATTGCGAAATAAAATCTATTATCTATTCATTCCAATGTCCAGTGAATATTAGCCAACTTTCCTGCCAGTGAAGACTGTAATGTTAATTTTAAAAGGTTTTGAACAACATTAACCACATTAATAGGCTCCCACGAGCAAGCTAAGTACCTTTTTTTTAAAACAAGGCTACATATCTGTTTACTAGGGACGCACTGATGTGGGAATTTTATGGCTATGCTAATATCTGATATTTTTTCGATCTTGATGTCAGACATGATACACAATCCAAAAATTATGTGTAAATTGTACAGACTGGAACTTTATATCTACCTAACTCAACAGTGAGTTACATTTATATCTACGTGATTACAAATTTAAATAATTTAGCACTGCAAAGCAAAATGTCACGTAAACATTTTGCTTGAACAAAAAAACTACATCATCGAATATGTTTGAAATATCAGTCAAATCTGGTAAATCTGTCCACTATAAAAAAACTTGTCAGGAACCAATACAATTCCAGCACCTTTGTTTATCCTTGGTGTTTACTGAGCTGGCTCCATAACACACTGCTGATATCCTGAATTACAAGCCCTAGGAATTGTAGGCATAAATTTGACATACGATTTCGTCATATGTAAAAAGAAAAGGTATTTAGGTGGAGTCATCAGCAAGTCTACTTGGAACATGATCGTGTTTATGCCTGACAGTGAGAGAGTGACCCCTTTTCATTCAATCCCTTCCCTTAGGAATTCAGCCAATTGCAGCCCTATGGGACTTCCAGCTGAGAACAGCAAATGGTGCTGCCTGCTTGGGATTTGAGCTGTGGAGTGCACCTCTGCTTGCAGAGATGTGTTTTACCAGCACAGCACCTGAGACACAGCTCTGGTGAACGCGTTCTGTATTCTAACATTTGAAAGCCAAAGTTCACACTGAGAAGTGAACAGAGCTAAGAGATGATCCCAGTGGTACGTGGTACCCAGTGGTACTCTCTCACCATGCTCTCCCCACATGAAAAAGTGAGTCTGATTGACTACATGGATTCTAGTAGGCCTCTGTCTGCTTCGGTCTGGGTTTTACAAGGACAGAGCTTGGTTTTGTTCCGCCCTCAAGACTCTTAGTGCCCTGATGTGAAGGAGATGGCTTGTAGAAATGTACTACGCAGAAATGTACTGCAAGAAAGATTACAGAGAGGACTGGGATAAAGGGTGGGTGATATGGCAAAATAAAAATATAAACTCACAACACACAGCATACTGTATGTCTTAAAATACTCAAGCTTAGTATTCAAGTATAGTATCTGGCATGCTGTCAGATGAAACTATAATAGTAGTAAGTAAACAAAAATAATGAAAAAATTACTGAGTACCTGCTTAGTCTGTAATTACATCCAATCTATTTAGTTTCCATTCTCCATGAGGACACATTAACTCATTTCAGCTCTGTGCTTTGACCACTGTTTCTTTCAGCTTAACAGTCACTGGTGCGTAACAGGAATTAACCAGTTATGAGGAATAGTTAGCTTTCAGTAAAAAGCAAAAAATATACTTTAAGCTATAAGTTGAAATCAGAAATCAAAATACAAAGAAATAATACCTGTATCTTGTTTCAGAAAAAAGAATAATCAGATCACAGATACAACAAAAAATCGTGCGATTACGATTTTTTTTTCTTTTATGAGAGTTCATTGCTCACCACAGTGCTGAGTGCGAGTTAAGGTGGGAAACAAAAAAAAAAATCTCACGGTGAACATGTTAACATATTAACATAACAAGGATGTTAACTGGCGATAAATTTCTTGTGTGTTGGGAGTTAGGCCTGTATTCTTAGATATTAAAAATCAAATTAGGAGGAAAGCTTTCCACAAGAAATAGCAAACTTAGAAGAGCAGAACATATCTGTTAGGCTTAGACAATACTGACTGAAAGACTGTTTGTTCAGCTAGGATTCTGTCATTCCCATGAGAGAGGGGAATGTTACCTTGCAAAACAAGAACGTAGACCTGAGAGTTCCAATATTCCAGTATGTCATATTTGTATTCCAAACTGTGCATGCCCACCTTAAATACCTGATAAACTCCACCAAAATATTTAATGATATTTTCAAATGAGTGTACACACAGCACACACAAAGCACAGCTCATTACAGGTGCCCTGTCTTGATTCTGTGCATTACTGTTACATTAAAGTTGCCATGCTGAAAATGTTTTTCTCTCATCTTTATCTACTTATGACTTAAATAAAGACATATGTTACTTTAAAATAATCATCATTTGAGTCAGGCCATACATTACATTTTTAACAGGTAATCAATAATCTGTAACTCTTCCAGCCTCGAAAAGCGCATACTACTGTACTGATCTAAAACATGCCTCATTCAGCTGTGCTCTCATGGGGGAAAAAGACCCCGATCCAGCCTACTTGCAGCCAATATGTTTCCCCTCTGTGACCCACAGTCAGAAAACAACTGCTTTAGTGCTCTGAAAAAATGTATTGTGTAATTTATCACAATAACATAATGCAGTATTGCCCATGCCCAGTGTGGTAAAGTGTAAAGCACAGGAAATGGGATGCCCCAGCAAATTCCAGCACTACACTCTTAACAAAAAAGCGAAAGAAAGGGAAGGAGAGCAGGCTCAGAAGGTGTCTGACCATTAGAAGCAGATACGGAGTGACAGTATGGGAGCAGCATTCATTAATCTGTGTTGGGTCTTAAAGGCTGTTTCACTTCTGTGCTGTATTTATTTCTGCTCTCTCTCTCTCTCTCTCTCTCTCTCTCTCTGTCTTGTTGTTTCTAGAATCTCCTATGGTGCGCAAACTCCTTCTGTTTGATTTTCCTCAGCACACACACAAGCCTCTTATGCTAAACCCACAGAACAAAGGCCTGGTAGAAATGTTATTACGTGACCTATCCTTTACAACAAAAGCTTGTAACGTTCTGATAGCCTGCAGTAAAACATTTGTAGGCTGCTGGCAACGTCACAAAATCAGTGGCACTCAAATCTAATGCATTATTACTAACACAACCACTAAACACTTGTGTTCCGTTATGCGATAGATTCACGCAGGTAATACGCAGGCATACAACTGCAGTATACTCTGGGGAGGCCGAGTGAAATAATTCCGAATGTTCACTGTCAGGGGAGAACAGCAGGGAGAGATAAGGAGGGGAGGGAAGACTGCAAGAGAGGGGCTGAGATATGTATACAGAGAGAGAGAGAGGGAGCGAGAGGGAGGGAGAGAGAGAGAGAGAGAGAGAGAGTGAGAGAAAGAGGGAGAGGTAGATAGAGAGTGAGAGAAAGAGGGAGAGGTAGATAGAGTGAGAGAAATAGAAAATGAAACAGATATAGAGAGAGCGAGAGAGACTGAGAGAGAAGAGGAGAGAGAGAGAGAGAGATAGAGAGTGAGAGAGAAAGAAAAGGAAAGAGAATTTAATGTTGCATGTGCTGAGATGATGATGTGGGTGGAAGAGCGTGGGCAGAGGCACAGCCTCACAGGAGACACACACACACACACACACACACACACACACACAGAGCTGCTGCATGTCTCTTGCTTCTCCTTTCTTTCCATCCCTCTGAATGACTCCCTCCCTCTTTCAATTCCGCACCGCCTCATCTAAGGGGCACAGGCTGTCTTTCCTTTCATGTGTTTTCCCTCTGCCGAGCGAGAGCCTCATCCTAATCATTAAAGGGCTCAAACATGGGCAACAGATCATGGATTAAAAAAAGAGAGGGAGAGAGGAAAAAAATTGTGTCGCCACCTAATAAAGGACCAAAGATGTATGGAAGATGGAGGGCAATGGAGGGAACACTTCCTGCCAACTTGCAGCATGTTTCATCATTATGGCAGGAAATGATGGACCACAATGCAACACGTTGGATTTGATGTTTTGCCGCGTCTCGTGGAAAATCAGAGCAGAGAGGAAGTAGCCGACATTCCGGTTGGCCTGGCTGTTGCCATGGCAACAGGATACCTGTTGCGGGGTTAACTGGTTTATCTGCATCCAAACCTTAAGCGTGATCAAGTAGCACAATTAGGTCAAACTGGGTCGGCGAACGAAGACGATACAGAGAAAACGTCGCCTCATTTGGTACGCACTCATACGCACCCAAGTGTGAGTGATTCAAAGAACACACGCAAAGTGTTCTTTGAATAAAAGCTCATTTTTCTCCAAAGTCAGGAACTGTTTCCATGGTTACGGCACAACCAAAAGTCATATTCTGCTGCGTTTTCTTAAACGACAAGATCTCAAACTGCTTGCAAGGGCTTTCAGTAGGTGTGCTTTCTCTCCCGAGGGCCTCTCCCGAGGGCCTTGGCGTGTTAGACACTAGGAAACCTCTGGAAACCAAAACACTCGCTGTTGCTGAACAATTACACCCCTGGCCCTGGCCAAGCTACCACTTCGCACATCCAGCGTGCTGCTAAGATGCTGTTTTTCTCACTCCGGAGCAGCAGTCACACAAATGGCTGCCCACTTACAGGGCACTTTGCATACAAACACACAAAGGGGCACAGGGAATACATTTAATTTCACAACCATGAATCATTCATGAGCCTTCACCAGATACTAATACACAGAACAAATTCCAGTCCTTCATTTAGGCCTTCCCTTAATGTACTGTCCTGAGTCACTCTTTAGCTACTTTAGCCCGGCTACTTCAAGCCTGAAGTGTCTTGCTAGCCTCACGCAACACTCAATGATCCACTCACTCACTCTTCACACTCAAAACACAAAATGTGTGTCAGTACATTGGTCTTTCTGTACACCCTCCTGAAGGACCACATCACAACAGATTGACTATCTCACAAATTTTGCCACTGGCTTTAGGTGATTTATCAGTGACTGAAATATCAGGTATCTCACAATAAATGACTTGGGATCTCAAACTGCACAACTTACAAGTTATAGCTGAACCTGAAAGAAAAGATGGAGAGAGCAGACAAACATGGTAGTATGAGGTGTGAGAAGTGAGACGTGATCAGAATGTGGACGTTTTTTGAGTTTAGATTCTACAGGCAGTTGTCCTACCGGCTCGAACTCATTAGTTACATTTGCAAACATCGACTCTCCGGCTTTCTTTATTTAATTGCTGTTTTAACCTTTTCAGGCTAGTGGTTTTCACCACCGGAGGAATTTATCCAGATTGAGTAGTTGACCAGTATACAAAACTAGATCGTATACATACCTCTGCAGAAAAAAATCAAACATATTTCCCCTAGATTTTTCCGTCTTGGTCAGGTGGTACAGCATTTGCAACCAACTGTGCTCATGAGAGTATGCGGTGTCATCAAACACATACAGGTGTAGAGTCGATAACTATTTGTACAAATACAGTAAATTCAATACACGTGTTTTACGTTCTCTTCACATTTATTTAAGAAGCTGCTAACTGCTGTTTTTTACACAAATTGTGTTTAGCCCCACCCATTTTGACAGAAATACCAGTGGAGTGTCTTCAGTGGAGTAGACAGCAGTGCAGATAAATGAAGTCTTTTCCCACCAGAGGACTCTCCAGGGGTGTGATTCAATTCTGGGTAAGAAAAAAGAGTTTGTGAAGCGAGATCTGCGTCTGCAAATTGCAGCCACATCACAGTGTACGCAGCGCTGCATTTTCTCACACATAAGCATCTGATCTCGTGAGTTTAAACCGTGTTATTCTGATGCTAAACACTCTTTCAGCACGTGTTTGAGGCTTGTGCCTCTGTCTCACTGCTGTCTCTGCTGACACTGTAGCACACAGGCACAGTGTGTCCAATTCCTTCCTGAAACACTCAAATGTTCAGTATGTTGGGTCCTGTATTATTTACTGCAACTGGATTGAACATCAATTGAGAGGCAAAAAATTCAGTCTATGCCCCCCAGCACACTGCTCAATTTGCTCCACCGTTTATTGACTCTGACTTTTTCACAAGCTGCAGACCACAGGCAACCAGCATAGACTCGGCCCGTTTGAGTAATGTAACCCCAGTAAAATTCCGATGTGTCATGTCCACATCAGCAAAATATACTGCTCAAAAAATTAAAGGGAACACTTAAACAGTCATGCTGTTGTTTACGTGTTCCCTTTAATTTTTTGAGCAGTATATATTACAAGACACAGTGTTGTTTCTTGGCAATGCCATGATGTCATATGTGTTATTCAAATGGAAATGATGAACCGAGTAAATTCAATGCATCACTTTTTTGTGTGTGTAAAAACAGCAGGGGTTATAAGACCATTCACACTGTACAAAAAGAGCAGTGATCAATACTGTTTGCGCTTCACTCTGCTTTGGCCTCTTGCCTACACTTCATGCCTGCCTGGGAGACACACAGCATTTCAGCATTTGTGCTGGAGAGTACTGCTTCTTTCCCCAGGTCTTGCTCTTTTATTCAGGCGCTGAATCAGACGACTCAGGGAGTCTCTGCCCCCTCATACTGCCCACGTCCTTTGATCGCAGCTCTTTCATCGTTCCCTCCCATCTGCAAGCTGCTACCAGTCTCTGCATTGGTTTTATTTGTGATACTGAAGAAACATCCTGTTTCTGACGCCAGTAAGTGACCCCTGCGATAAAAGGACCAGTGATTGAAACTAGGGGTGGGCAATATGGCAATATGTTATCACTGTTGTGAGGAGTTATGTCACTACACACTTTTCTCAGTATATTGTGGGTAGGCCTGTGTCCACAGTCAGGTGCCAGGCACCAGATAAAGCAGATTCACAACTCGAGTAAACACACAAATAAAAGCATATCTCATATATCAGGCGAAATAGGCCATTCCAAACGGCCTCAAGCAAAATGGCTTTGGTGAAGATTCCATCAGGCGAAGCTAAGTGGCCACAAACTCTCGGACAGTAAAAGTCACGTTTCATTCACAATTTCATTCTTTCTAACTAGATTAATTACAGTTTTGTGCATAGCAATTTCTCATTATTTTTAACTGGATTATTGTGTGAATGCTCTGTAATAACTGCCCAGCTTTGCAGCAGTAATATACTTGAGGGCTGTGCAAGAATAGGTCAATTATAGAGATAACTGCATAAACAGCATAGGACACATGCCCATAATGTCAGTCCACTGGATTATTATCTTCCTTCTGCTCTTCTGTCTCTTCTTCAATAGTTGATTTTTTGTCCTTGTAGTTTTTCATGAATATTTTTGTGGAACTACTCTGCATCATGAAAATGACTTCATGCACCGTGTTGTCAGATTTTTGGCATATTGCTCACTCTTTGGTGAAATCAGAAAAATAAGAAGTGCAAAAGTACAATTGGATATTATATCACCTTTTAGCGTAGCAATATTGCTTTCCTCAGGCCACTGCATGAAGATGCATATGTATGAGTCAAGTTCAAGCCAAGTCAAGAAGGTATTTGTTGTCCTTTCAACCATCTACACAGTGAAACTAACCAACGTTCCTCCAGGACCATGGTCCAGCACAGAGGCTACACTGGAGTGGGCAGGATGACACGATGCAGAAAGAAAGCAGGCCTTTAGAACATGAGCAAACAACCCAAATGAACAGTACAAAACAGCATTCAATGCAGTGCACAAAAGGCACAGAGAGTGAATACAATTTTGTGTCAAATATTGTATTCTAGCAGCAGAGTAGTCAATTGAGCAGGATTGTAAATATTTATGGGGCAAGGCGTAACAAGCTATTGTGCAAAAATTGCCACAAATAGACAACAATATAAAAATATGCAGCAGTACATAAATACAGGGAATGATAAAGCATGAGTTGTTTATGGGGGAACAGTTGTAGTGTGCATGCATGCATATTTAAAAGAGTGATTCTGATCCAGCATTCTCACATAAGTGTCCTTTTTATCCAGAGGGGCCAGGTGAAGGGTTTAGTGATGACATCATCCAGCAGTGAGGGGGCAGCCAGGTATTCATGGGCCTCATGACAAGCCCCTTTGAAGCACTTCATGAAGATGGGTGTCAGAGCAATGGGACAGCAGTCACTGAGGCAGGACACCTAAGACTTCTAAGGCAAATGATGTAGAGTTATCCCTGTGAGTGCGCTTGAAACTGGACTCAGAGTCCATCTAGCCTGCTGTGGACATCTCTCCAGTAACACACAGATATACACTGGTGCAAATAAGTATTGAATGTGTCATTTTTTTTAAGTTATTATATTTCCAATGAGGCTAGTCACATGAAATTTGCACCAGGCACTAATATTAAGAAATCCACAAATGTAAATAATTCACAACATTATAGCACATAAAGTTATCTGTAACAAAGTATAATACCACAGGAAAAAAAGTAATGAACACGCAAACTGAAACTTCTTTAATACTTACTGGAGACCCAGACAGCACACATCCGTTGAAATGACATTGATTCCATATCAGACAAAGAGAATCTTCGATGTTGATCCAGCATTGATCTTGCTCGTTGATAAGGCCATCTATTCAATGTTGAAAAAGCAACCATTTGTGGATGGATTCAACAAGGATTCAACATTGTTTCAACGCTTGTTTGGCAAAGGTGCTTTCAATGTTGGATATTTTCAGTAATATCAATGTTGATTTGGCATCTTATTTTCAATGTTGAAAAAGTCACCTTATATCAATGATGAATTAAGGTTTTGTTACCACTGAATGTTCAATATTGAAAATCTGACCAAAAATTGTTTTAGTTTCAACATTGATAATTCAACACTGACCATATATTAATGCGTTTAACAATAATTTCATGTTGACTCAGTAACATGGTGTTATCTGGGGAAGCCCTAGTTTCCCTTGACAGCTTCAAGGCACTTTCTGAATGAAGAAACTAATCGCCTGCAGTGCTCAGGTTTGATTTTGACCTATCCTTCTGAAAAGATTGTCTTTAAATCCTGAAGATTCCCGGGGGGCCGCTTGTGAACCCTGATCTTTAGTTCCTTCCACAAATGTTCAATTGGATTTAAGTCAGGTGATTGACTGGGTCATTCTAACAACTTGATTTTCTTTCTCTGAAACCAACTGAGAGTTCCCTTTGCTGTATGTTTTGGATCGATGTCCCGCTGGAAGGTCCACCCACGTCTTGTCCTCATTGGTGGATGGCAGAGGATTAATTTTAAGATTCTCTCGGTACACAGCCCATTGATCGTTCCTTCAGTTATATGAAGTCTGCCGGTACCATGAGATGAGAAACAGCCCCACACCATAATGCTTCCACCTCCAAACTTCACTGATTGTATAGTGTTTTTGGGTGATGTGCGGAGTCATTTCTCCTCCAACGATGGCATCAAAGCCGAAACGTTCAATTTGGTCTCATCTGACCAGACTACATTCTCCCAGTATTTCACAGGCTTGTCCAAATGCTGTGTAGAAAACTTTAAACAAGCTTCAACATGCCTTTTCTTCAGTAATGGAGTGTGCAAAGAGGCAATGCTGGTGGAGTGCATTGCCTGTTGTTTTCTCTATAACAATTGTACCTGCTGCCTCCAAGTCTTCCACAGATAGGAGGTAGAATTACTTTCTAACTGCTTACGGATTTCTCCTTTTTCCTTGCTTTTCCTTGATTTCCTTGCCTTGCTTTTTCTTAATGTGTTTGTTTTTTCATGTGCCATTTTACTTTAATACACATAACTTTATTTCTGGACATGAATGACTTTAACAAGCTGTTTCTGTGGATCCTTCGAGTTAATACCAATGTCTGGTGAATAGCCTCATCAGAAATATCTGTAGTGAAAAAAACGTTGACGCGTTCAATTCTTGTTTCCCCACTGTGTGCCCAGTGTAATGAGAATTATTCCCCAGATGAGTAAAAACAGCGATAACTCTAGTATCACTAATTACTAGACAGAAAGAGGTTGAGGGCAAAGACAATACAAGATATGAATTCTTATCAGTGTCCCAACTGAGACAGAGCCAAACACAACATCTTACTTTTAGTAGTCAGATATCACACCCAGATCAACCTCAGATAACAAAGCATCTCGATTTTGAAGTGCTAGATTTCTAAAATCTTCATTTAAATCTTGGTTTTATCACTTTCCAAAAAGAGAGGCACTTCATGATGGTTAGTTGTAATGAATAAATCAGTGGGTGAGACAAACAAGCGAGCCCCAGTGCATTAGTGGCTCAGTATGAAATGTTAAAATCCAACAGCAAGCCCCGAACCTAAAAGCCACTCTGGCTGCAGCATTCTCTCTTCCTCTGTACAGCACAAGTGTCAGCTGTGCTTCCAGTCTTGTGACGCACTGGGGTGGAACTGGGGCTGCCCTGCCAAAGACACAGGCACTAATGTGAGATCAGGTGGCCGTGCAAGCAGGGCCTTCCTGACTCTCTCACTGTGCTCACAAGGGCTCCTGAATGGAAACTGAGAACATTTTTAGGCAGATCAGTGACAATAACCTAACTGAGTTGAAAGGAATCGAATATGACTTATTAAGAACAAATAATCGTCTGTAGGACTTGCTTCAACAAATTTACATTTGAATACACAAATGCAAAACACCAGCTTTACCATGGCTGCCATAGCTCAGACCAAGCCCACTGAAATAAGAATTCATATCACTTCTTTTTAAACTGCAGGATCATTATTTGATCTTATAATCTTAACACATAATCTTACTCAGTAACTAATATGCATTACTGGTAACCCTTCATTTTTAGAATAAACTAAAAATGCTTTGTAATTGCTCATATTGTCTTTTGACCGAATAAACCCGAACCGAATGTAATAGATTCTACTAAATCCAACACTGAGCCTAACCCAAACCACTACCACTGTTGATAAGCCAGATAGCTTGTTTATATTTTCATACTCTATAAGTGTATAAATGCACAAATGGTTTAAATCTGTTTATTAAAGAATATTCATAAGGTCACAAACACCTTTAAAATAATTCATAATTAGTTATAGCCCATAACTGTGAAGAACAGTGAGCTCTTCTACGACAAATCTCATGAAGCTGATAGATGTAATACTGACTGATGGGGGGTAAAATCAGAAACCAGCAAAATCTGAGCTTCAGCAGAACATCTCAATGTGTCTATTTGGCAAGCAGCAAGTCAGAATTTCTCACGTTTTTTATGTGTTCCAAATGTTTATTAGTGATTTTAAAGATGTTGATGAAAAACAACAATATTTCATGAAATTCTTAATAAGATATATTCACTTCTGTCAACAAACATAAATGCTGTATTTGTTGAATTGCTTTGCTTGTTGGAATAAGCTAAGTTAAGATAAGATAAGCACAAAATAATTCATATTCTATTCTAACAAGCTTTTGTTAACACTAATGACAACAGTGATTTGTGAGGGTTAAGCAATTGTAACATGTTAACAAAAGCGATTACCTCCTATTGATGCTACAAGCAAAATGATACATATGACATTTAGCTCATGCGTGGATGGTCCATTCTCAATATTAAGCCTAGACAATGCACTTTACGGGCTGATTTCCTGAACAAAGATTAAGCTGAGTCTTAGGCTTTAGTGGAGAATCATCAGTGATGTGGAATTTCATCCGAGGCACAGTTAGGAGAGCCCAAAAGGCTGTAATAGATATGCGGGTAATATAGCTGTAAACAAATATCAGGCAGCGTTGGTGTTGGGGACGTGATTGTGATTTTTAAGATGAAGGCTAGAGAAACGAGTGCTACAGGGTAGAGAGAGGTGCTGTGTTTGCAGTGTAAAAAGCACGCGAGCGGTGGAAGTGAGGCAGAAGATTTGTATGAATTGAGCTAAAAATAAATACTGTAGTGTGGGTGAATAGGGCTGTAAATGAAAAGAGCTGTCCAAAGAGCTGTGACAGAGGGTGACTTGGGAAAGCGGAGGATAACAGCCTTTTGCCCCGCCCCCTACCGCATCTCCCTCGTAACCTTCCTCCAGAGTTCCTCCTCATGTCACTGACTACCACTCCCTCTGGGGACATCTCAGCAACACAACACGCCATGGAAAAGGGAACCACACTTAAAGGTATAACAGTTCATGAGAGTTTAAGAGATACACTGTAATGTGCACCCTTAAAAAGTAAGGCTCCTAAATATGTCCTTGTCATGGACATATCATTTATTTGGTGTACAACCATAACAGTATAGTCTTTGATCTACAAAAAAGGTTCATTAGACTCACACATCTCATTTACAACAACCTCTTTAAAGAACTATCTACTGAAAGTGGTTCTTGTGTGGCATCACTCCAAGGAACGCTTGACATTTTTATGATAAGGAGTGTACTGTCTATTTAAATGGAAATGAAGATAATAAAGATGGGAATAAAGATAACCACACTTATTACAAAATGTAACAGCACATTTTTTACCCCTCCGTTAGTCCATTCCAAACAAGTACTTCAGCCAAAAGCCAAGACAGTAGATTAAACACTAAGAGCTGGGCCCCATGGTCATGAATTACATGGCCTGGTGAAAGTTAGAACAGATGAAACTGCAGATTTTACCCTTGATGGAGCTGCAGCGCTGCAGAAATCTTTACTGTCCTGTTATATGGACTACGCCGGAGAGATATTTGCAGCTTTGCTGTTGTTGCTGCCGTTTCTAAAGGATGATAGCTTTGGATAAGCATGAGCCCGCAGCAGCAGAGGAGTGAGGTTCTAGCCACAAGGCTCAGAGCACTATCACGCTCCGTGAATCTGCTAGACTGGATAAAAAGTTCACCTCTTTTTTATCTTTGTAAAAAGGGCATGGTGACTAATTGCCAGTGTTGTTGAGACTCCTGTGGCTTTTAATTCTCTCTAACCTTTACCAAGCAAGCTCAAGCCAACAGTTAAGAGGTCTTTGTATTTTAACCACATATTTACGGCTTACTGTGTGGGGCTTGCACACTTAAAACATTCAAAGAATCTACGAATAAAATTAAGGAGATTTTGTAACTATATTATTTAATTTATTTACAACTCAATTTCCAAATAAAACACATTTTTTTCAATATGGTAACATTACAGGATAAGGCAAAACATTTAACATTTCTACTGGTCCTTTTATCATGAAACTTCAATGCCCTTTTTTTTCGTACAGGTAATATCACTGAGGTATTTTACAGAAATCCAGGTCCGTACCCATAGAGATGCAGTAAGCCCTTGTTAATCGCGGTTCAGCAGCTGTGGCTTATTTCTGAGAACCGAACCAATAATTGTTCGCAGGAACCCCTGCACATTCATGGAAACCACAGATATCTACCGCCATTTTTTTGCTTAAGTGACATCCGGATTTCGTCTGCCATGCCCCCTTGTCCTCATGGTTGATGTTTGGGCACGCCACTTAGCAAGGCAATCAGACACAACTGAACAGAATGAGCTTCCGCTGCTCAGCGCCGCCCCAAACATAAACAACCAGCACGAGGACAAGGGAGCATGGCGGAAGAGGCCCGGACATCACGACGTTTTTCATGCCAATATACAATTTTTCATGTATATTAGTGCTAAATGATTAAGAAAAATATAATTTACTAATTTTGTAACATAAATATTAACGTAAATTAAGCTACATTTCCATATGTCCAGAGAACACAAGGAAAGCGCGAGACAGGAGGTTTGAAAGTAGCCAATCCAAGAACGTTATTTATTTCTCCTTGCTGCTAAGTGGCTGCTGCCCTGTGACGCTGCAGTCCAGAATTTTCCCCGTGAAGCGTCTCGAGTGTTCTTGTGTTTTTCATTTTGTTCTTCTTAAAGCCCAGTGTTTTTACTACAGTAAATTAAATTAATTTAATACCGTATTTACCTGCTTATACCAAAGAAAACAACAGCGCATACCAAAGAAAACGCACGTGCATTAATTACAGTGTAGTCTATACAGGGGTAACATTGGTATTTACATTCTAGCACTGCAGGAGTTCAGTGTAAATTGTACAGTACAGATACGGGTTTACCTTTACATTTTCTTTCAGGGTAATGTATTAAGTTTAAAATGAAATGAAATTGTTTTGGGAGCATATTTGGGGGCATATTTAGGATTTACACTATAAAAATAGGCATTATTAGGCTTTTTTTTTTCCCATATCACCTATTTGCGTTTTTTCTCTACATGCGGGTGCTCTTGGAACGTAACCCCCACGATTGTCGGGGGTTTACTGCACAGGATTCACATGTTTACAGATAAGATGAATCTTCATTTTACAACTGAGAATAATCAACTGACTGGTGGAGTCTATCAGAAAATTATCTGAGAACTGTCGACACTATTTTAGCTGTTGTAACAGAAACATGTTTCTTTGAAATGTAACTTTACATGAGATGAAAAAAGCCATTAATTATACTGCATGTTAATGTATGTCCATTTTTGGACCAATGAAAAGGGCAGGAGGCATTTTCAATCAGGGTGAATAGAAAAAAGCTGAAAAACCAGCTACAGACAGTATGTGTGCAACATGAAATATGGAGAGATATGATCATACAGGAGCGAAAGAGTTCACTACGAGTGTAAGGCAAGAACATAACTTCACGGTAAAGGATAGAAGTTCAAGTAGAGAACGGCAGTTGTGAAGCTCATTTCAGTCGTGACAGCAGTTCAAGAGAGTTGGTGAATTTCAATGAATGCCCTGTACAGTAAATGTTATTAGACTGTCAGAATGTATTCAGCTGTTTCGTCAGCAGGAACACGTCAACAACTGGTCTGACAGTCAGCAAAGGAGCCCAGAAACATATCGACATGCAGGCCAACACACACACACACACATGCAGAGCCAGAGCGCACTGCGCTAGCAGGAGGCTAGAAGGAAAACAGTGTAACTGTAACCTAGAGGAGCACAGCTGCAAGCTCCAAGGATGCTGCCAGACCAGGGCAGTCACATGAGCCACCAATATACACACCAAATCACCACCTCCAAAACACACACACACACACACAGACACACACACAAACACTCACACACACCATGCCAAGTTTCTTGTAGAAAATCATTTCCCCCTTCACCCCCACCCATTCACGGTCTCCTTTCCTGAAGACATTTGCGCTCCCTCCCTCTTCGTTCCCTCTACAGTGGCAGCGCGGCGACCCTGATGCCTAGTGGCAGTTCCATCTCCCTGTGTTTCTTTTTTTTCTCCTTGATAAAGCCTGAGGAGTGAGAGAGCAAGAAGAGGAAGTGAGAGAGAAGGTGGGTGGGTGGTGAGATGGTGTGGGGGGTAATGGGAGAGACAGAAGAAGAAAGGAAGAGGAAGAAAGAAAGGAAAGAAGTGAAATGAATAAAAGAAGATTGCACTGAAGGATAGCAAAAGAAGAGAGAGATGACGACTACAGAAAGAGGAAAGAAAAAAGAGGAGCAAAAGAGGAATATTAGGCTGGAAAGAATATGGAAAGAGGAAGGGAAGAAGAGAGGAAGGTTGGAAGAAAGAGATGAGCAAGAAGAAAGAGAAATGAAAGAAGAGACAGAATACAGAGAGAGAGGGAAGAAAAAAGGAGGGAAATAAGAGAGAAAAATGAAGGAAGGAAAAAGAGGAAAAGCACAAAAGAAAGAGCAGGAAGAGAAAGAAAGAGAAAGGAAAGAAGAAAGAGAAACAAAGGAAGAGACAGTAGAGAAATAGGTAGGAAGAGAAAAACAAGGAGAGAGAGAGAGAGAGAGACAGAAAGAGTGTAAAAGAAAGAGAGAGAGAGAGAGAAAGAGAGAAAGAGAGAGAGGCAGAGAGAGAGACAGAGAGAGTAAAAGAGAGAGAGAGCGTATAAGAGATAGAGAAAGAGAGAAAGACAGAGAGAGGCAGAGAGAGACAGAGAGAGAGAGAGTAAAAGAAAGAGAGAGAGAGCAAAAGAAAGAGATAGAGACAGTAAAAGAAAGAGATAGAGAGAGAGTAAAAGAGAGAGAGAGAGAGAGAGAGTAAAAGAGAGAGAGATAGAGTAAAAAGAGAGAGATAGAGAGTAAAAGAGAGAGGGAGAGAGAGAGAGACAGTAAAAGAAAGAGAGAGAGACAGTAAAAGAAAGAGATAGAGAGAGAGAGAGTAAGAGAGAGAGAGAGAGTAAAAGAGAGAGAGAGAGTAAAAGAGAGAGAGAGAGAAATAGTAAAAGAGAGAGAGAGTAAAAGAGAGAGAGAGCGAGTAAAAGAGAGAGAGAGAGAGAGAGAGAGAGAGAGAGAGAGTAAAAGAGAGAGAGAGAGAGCATGACAGCCCAGTGTGGGCTCTGCGTCCCAGTGGGTGGTGTTTTCCTCGTCGCTGCCGTGGCAACGACATGTGACAGAGAGAGCACATGGCGTGAGGAGAGAGAGAGAACGTCTTGGTTCCTCCCCCTGCGCTTCTCCACAAGCCTGTCTTCATCTGCATCCCCAAATCCTCCTTCACTCAGTCCTCACCGCACTCACCTACGGTCACACACACTCATCCGTCACACACACTCATTCCATCCATGTGAAGGAGAAACGCTTTGGCTGGTGAAGCCTGTTCTCACCAAAACCTTGCGCTTGGGTAAAATTAGCGGAATGCGTGGGCGAGCACTGCAACACACTCACTCACAGCACATCAGCTTAAACATCCCTCCGAACCAAAAAGCCCGCCTACTCCATATTCAGCAGGTTAAAGATACAGATCAAATTAAGCCGGGAATTTCGTTGACTGATATTATTAGCAAATGAAAATGTGGGCCACTTTGAGATGTGGGAAAATGAAAAAAATAAATAAATAAATTATGGTGTGAGCCATTGCAAAATATGCGAACAAGCCTTTATTTCATGCCTTTCGCAAATACGGATCCTGATTAGATGTCTTGTAAGGGACTTCCGAGATCCAGGTACATGAGTCGGAATAGGAAATAAATTAACCTGCACTGTGGAGACACAGCGAGGCATGTCAATAAAATATTCCGCACTTGTGCCGAGTGCCTTGCGAGCGGGATCAGGTCCCAGCGCCGAGCCTCTGGCATCTGCTGGTGGCGTTAATATTTCAATTACACTCATGAATAAATGAATTAAATAGGTGCTAACACTGTTCTATGGCATTGTACTGGATGACTCCAGCAGCAAGCTACTTCTCTGAACCGTATCCTGGAGAGTCAAGATGAATAGATAAACACTGTTTTGAGATTTGCTTTGTCTTTATCATCTGGATTTGGCCAAGATTTCCACCCAACATTTGACTTGAGGTGACATATAGCTACAAAAACAAGTCCCATTATTCTACTGCAGAGCTGCAAAATCTACAGAAAAATACAGATAAAGATATTCTTAAGATCTCCTGTCTGTAAAACCACACCAAGTGTCTCAGCTTATGTGTAAACAGGTCAATTAATTTTTAACATTTCTTTAATTTAGCCATGCAGTAACAGGAACCAGACTTCTGAAGTATTTAATGCTTCTAAAAACTACCTCACAAAAATTTTAAAAAATATTACACTAAATACCTCTGAGTACACTGCCTGGAACATTGTTTAGCTTTTGTGGAGGTGCTGACAAGGTATCCAAAGAAAACATTTTTTGGATTAATAATTGGTTTTCACAATCAGCTTTACATACTAAAACTCAGAAGATATGTGTCAGTTCAATGATCAGTTTGGTTAATAATACTAATAATAACAACAATAATAATAATAATAATAATGATAATATTTATGCTGTAGACATTTTGACCTCTGGCCCACACCAGTAAAGAATATCTGGTCTGGTAAGCTTTCCTCTACAACACATCAAACAATCAAAGAGAGCAGACATTTTGAACAACTCGTGAAATCGGTCTTTAGGTGATGATTTTTCATTTTGTGTTTATGTCGATTTTGTTGTATATAATAATACACTTACACATCCCATTAAATAAAAAACAACACACACGGGCTCAGCTGAAGTCCTTAAATCATACAGTTAACCATGTTTGTGGCAGCATTTGACTTGTAACTAATTCAGGTGTACATGTTTAAGTGACTATTGATTTCCAATGACTTGTGGTGTATCCTCCCCTTAGTGTATTAAGGACAATTCAAATAAAACGAGGCTGTTTGTTGCTTCAAACCATTCAAACCAGCTAAACTTGAAATTACTTTTTCAAATGAGGTAACGTTTAGTATGGGTTCAGAAATGGAGTTCATACCACATAGAATAATTGTATGAAAAAGTTTGGGAGCCCTAAAAAAAGAAATTAGTTCTATCCAACATCTGCACAGAACAAACGTACATATGACATATTTCTACAAATTACAATTTATTTGCTGAATTTGATATAGTGGATAAAAATACAATTTGGGGTGGCCAGATTACCATTTTAAATATTTAGATAGTTAACCTCTGAGACCTGAGACAACAGAACATTCTTCCTGACATTTTTAAAGGTAAAAGCTTCTTTATCACTCTCTAATGTAAAACCTTTTTTTCCATAAAAAGGAGAAAATGGCATTTACTTGACAGACATGATGTTAGAACATAACAAATTGTCATACAGATATGGACAGAAAGATATGGGCATGTATTTTTTATATATAAGATACATTTCAAATGCATTGTTTCATTTAAAAAAAAAATTCTGGGGAAGAAAAGAGTTACAACAAGACAAATCTAGAATGTACATCAAAACCCACCTATTCAAGAAACAAAAGGTTTTGGAATGTCCTTCAGCATCCCCAGACATGAATTTGCGTTTCAGTATGTTAAATTCCGGAAATAAATGATCTTTTCCACTCTTATTTCCTCAAGTGGCTTTAAACATTTCCCCGTCTATGATTTGAATGATGATAACTGATAGCTATGGAAGGTTTCATGAAAATCAGTTTAGATAAAAAGGTGTGTATTATGAAGGGGAAGTTCTGAAATGGCTGTGAAATGCTTTACACTGTGTCTACACCTCAGCTGTGTATGCTGTGGCTACATCTTTGATAAAAATAGTAAAAAAAAGATGCAGATCATCTCCGTATGCTTGTAAGCCTTACTGGATGACTGGTTTTTCAGGGCATCCTCTTCTGTCAGAATACATTTAGTGCTCTCTCGCAGGCATCTAGACCTTTCCGCAGCCTGACATAAGTGACATTTGCGTTTGGCCTCTATCAGAGAAAGAGAAACAAGGGTCTGGATCTCTCCGGTTTCATAACAGTCTCGCTCACAAGGGTGTTAGAGAGATGACCAGGCCCAAAAACCTCTTATGAAGAACTGCTGAATTACTGCTAAATCTGTGTGCAGGGTAAGGGGGTGGGAGTGGGGTGGGGTGGGTCTGGAAGAGTCGATTTTCTCCAGTGTCACTGTTACAATCCCCTGAATGTCCTTTCACAATAGCAGAATCATCTGCTGCTGTAGCAGCATGGCTGAATGGACACTGAATTGCACTCAAATAATGTTCATTATATCTTTCCTTGTGCCTCTTTGTCATTGTTTCTTTTCTTTATGTGCACCTTAAAGGATTTTGTATAAAAAAGAAAAAGAAAAGGAAGAAAAGAAAAGGAAAAAAAAGGGGGAACGTGACAACACTTACTGATGCTGTGCTTATCAGCAGTTGCTCATCCTCTGGGTATTACCATTTCAAAGAAGTGACTGGAGATAAAACAGCAACTGGAGGGAAAACGCTCATACAGTTCAAAACGCGAGCTTAAAGGACAGAGAGAAATCAATAGAGCTCCCCTATGCCAGTCAGAGACAAGAGCAAGGGTACCAAGCACCCAAGCACACAAATAATATTTATGAAGACGTCAGGGCCAAGCAACCACTGAGAGCATGTATTATTCTGATTCATACATCTAAGGAGCAATGATCTGGTAAATACAGGACTTACTCATTCAGTAAAAACAGATTTCAGAGCAGTAAGACACATTGTAACATATGATGGAAGTAACAATTGGAATTTGTTGAAATCAATTTATATTCTGAAATATATCAACAACTTTATGCAATTTGTAGCCTGTATAAAATCATTCAAGTTTCGTTAGCATGGTCAGTGACTATTTTTATGAAGCTGTCATTTGATTTACCACTATTCTTGAAATATGTACACCTGGGGAAATCTAGTTTCACTGGGTAGAGTAGTCTAAATCTATTCTCAAGTAAATGTACACTATTTGTACTTTTTGACAAAGTTTGGGCATTAATAGGGGGTTTATCCCATCTCCCTTTACCTGTACTCTCTACCTCTACCTTTACTAGGGATGCACCGAATATTCGGCCAAAAATGCATTTTCAGTTTCAGCCTAAATGTTTTTTTAATGTGACCGAAACAGTGATGACGCAAGCAGCTGCAAAATGCACACACCAGATCGGATAAAGCCACTTTCAGACCGAATGTGGCATGCACTGCGCTTTGCTCTTAGAGTCAACATGTCTGCCGTGTGGGCGCATTTCGAAATATCTAAGACACACGGAAAGCCGTTTGTAAAGCATGCTATGCCGAAATTTCTAGAGGGGGTGCATCCACAAAGACTTTCTCAATGTCGGGATTCATTTATCATATAAAATCAAAACATCCCGAT
>JBBPCX010000147.1:16036430-16066783 GCA_037974365.1 Hydrocynus forskahlii | reverse complement strand
TTTTAGTAATGGAAAAGCAAAAAAAAGCGAGTAGAGTCGATCCGAACCGAGCTGGTACCAGTCAGTGGAAAACCACCGTAAGATACCTCGAAGCAAGATCAAATCATGAGGTGCATCATGAGTTGTACAGATATCACCCACCCTAAACAAATAGGGGCTCAGCAAAGAAAACTGTACAAGTGAAGAACTGTGGTCATTTAATACACGGTAAATAAATAGTACAATTACAGTAATTTACACACAACTATGTACAAAGTATGTGCTTCCTATATGCTTTCACACAATACAGATGTAAATGCGTTTGAATCAAAATTGACATTGCTCACTCTATCATTCTCATTGTTTCATTTCAAATCCAACATATTGGAATACAGAGCCAAAAACAATGATAACTGGTCTACCACCCAGTTAGATACAAGCCGTACAGTACATTAGGAATACACACAAAAGTATTAGATTTCTGTAGCTGCATAGCAAAAGCGCCAGGAGCTTAGGGATGGTAAAGACGCAAAAGAGGGAACTGGTGGTATTCTTTGTCCTTGGACAAGAACCAAGAAACTGCAGGCATTATGCCATTGCCTCATCTTTAGTCATCAAATCAATATGTGCAGAAGGGGAATTCAAATAGCAGAGCATTTCTCCAGCAGGAGAGAGAGCAGTTGGAGGTAAGCTTACAATTCGCAGGAATGGGCAAGGCTTCTAATCTCGGTGAGACTCAAGGTCAGGCAGAATATGTGAGAAGTTGATTATAGTTATGCAAATGGATGTAAAGTAAGTTCTTTTTTCTTTTTTTTTTCGCTGGTGGAAGAATAGTTTAAGGTGGATCCTCTCTGTGCAAGAAGCTGAAGACAGCAGAAAAGCAATTCTATGTTTTCATCTCTCAGAGCGAAAACCGATAAAATGCTACACAACAGTGTTGAGTCAGCCTCCCCGTGGGGCCTAACCCTAACACAGTCTTGTGACCTAAAATGAACCATATACGTTTCTAAATAAAGTCTCACTGTACGGACCAGCAGTGCTCCTCTGCAGTAATACCAGGGTCAGGAGAACAGTACACCGCAGTCCCAGAGGAGACACAGGAAAGACAAGTTTCCAGTCAGGTAAAAAAGCAGGGTACACACTTTCGTCAGGTGATGAGGGGCCTGTAGACAGAAGCCTTCCAGAAACACTTCATTAGCCAGAGACTGCCCTTCATTCACTCCTTGAGCCGGGCCATCCATCACACACAGCATCCTGCAGCTCCATGTTCAACGGCCTATGAAATTGTCCCGTTTAAGGAGGAGCCCACTAAATAAATATTGCATCACCACAAGACAGCAACCAAGCTATATCTATTTACCCTCATTTTAGCTGAATTAAAACATGTACGGTCTGCCCAGAGACCAATAGGGACTCTTTTCCTTTTAGTTTTTTCATCCTAAGAGACAAACGGCTTGACTTCAGAAAGTACAGGGTGTTCAGCTGAGCTTGCCGTCACATTTGTATGTGCAAGTCTGGGTTCCTATAGAATGTGGTTATTTCTACTCTTTAGTTACGACTCCACTCCAGAAACCAACCTGAATGATGATCTGAATTCTCAAAGGTACTGTGAGAGTGTTACAGGGGTAAGAAAACACGAAGTACTTTCTGGCCTACGCAATGTATTGCTTGGCTTAACCATTAGTTTGTTTGTCACAAAATTGCACTTTGTTGTACTAAGTTTGTTAGATATGCGATGCCACTATATAATACATAAACTAGAAACTGCATCATTATATTACTAATAACTCACCACATGCTGATTATTTTAGTGGGCCATGTAAAACAATCATAAAAATGAATGAAACTGTCATTTTCGAAACGCCATTCAGGCATATTTTTATTCGCAGCCATGGTCGAAAGTCATCAGTTTGGAAGTATGTTGGCAAACCATTGAATTCAGACCTGCATTGCTTGCCATCATGACTTTGTCACAAAAAAGACTTCAGAAGCATTTTTGTGAAGTTTAGTGACTTTTAAAACACCAATAAAAGACACCAACCAGTCTTGCTTATTTGGCCAATAAACCCATGAGTGCCACCTTTCATGGGAAATTCAAGGATGATGAATAATGAGTCAAAACAGTCTAAAAAGCACAGGAAAAAGCATATTGTGCTCCTTTACTCAAGTGCTCTTACAAAATCCAGTGAGATGTAACAGAAGGCATGTAGTACACTAGGTTCTTTTCACTCCTATTTGCTTTTCCTTAATGGGGAACTGCATGTTCCCTTAAATTGTGTTTTGAATAAGGGGAGTTATAATCTCCCCCAGTACATGAAGATTAGAAGACTGTATGCAGAGGATTATCAGCGCCGTTACCATCATCATGCTGCACCTTCATGTAAAGAGCATGACCTGTGAATGCACACAGAGATACTGCAGTGTACTGTATCAGAGGGACTATCTATGGTGATGAAGAAGGGACTGTACATTTACACCACAATGCGCTACATTTGGCAGAATACTATAAATAAAAATGTGAAATGTAGCAGCATCTGGTGTGGGAACACAACGTCTTAAGCTTGATTAAACAGCCAGTCTGTCCGCAGCAGTTTAGTTGCAACACACATACACAAACACATATCGTGTGCGTGTGATTGCATGTAAGTTATTTTGGGTTGATTACTGGCCACACCTGCCCATGGACATTTCCACCCCAATGGTTTTCTGTCCCTAAAGAGACACAGTCCAGTGGGTTAACACACACATGCGCACACGCACCCCCGCCCCCTCCACACACACACACACACACACATGCACGCACACACACAGACATACACACACATACACACACTCCGTCTGTGCAATGGCAGTTCTTCCCTTTCTGTCCAGGAATTACACAGGATTTAATGTAATTAAAGCAATGACAAGGGCAAACTTTCCGCTTATTACTCTCTGCCGGCCCCTGGAGAAAGACAGCGTTCACATGGTGTTTGTCCAATCTCTAATGACAACACCCTATCCCGCCTAAATCCTGTAATTTCAGTGCACTCCATGAAGCCAGGGGACAATGTGTTTTGTGTCTGGCCATGGAAAAGCATGTACTGAGCATAAAGTGAAAGCATAATTTTTTTTTATTTATAATACAGTTGTTTGATGACTAATATTTTAAAACCTGTTCTCTTCCTCAGAGTGTGTTCACTTTTGGGGCGAAGGCATGATCCTTCAATCTTTAAGCTTGTGAAGGAAAATGAGTAATTACAGACCTAATACTAACCAAAGGTCAAGCTTTTCCTCCACATTAGAGAAAAGCTGTTTACTAATCTGATATTTTCTCTAGAATATATAATTCCCTAGTGTAATCTGAGGCTGTAAAATAATTCCAAGAATGATGGTACACAATAAACATCAGGACGTCCATGTCTGCTATATCATCTTAATAGAGGGGGCGCATACAAGAAGAAATCAATCTTTACATTATTTACTGAAATACACTGTACAGCCAAAATTACATGTACACCTGACGATCATTGTTTTATGATCTTATTGGACATCCCATTCCTGTCCCACACTGTACTGTTGGCACTACGCAGTCCATCAGGTAGTGTTCTCCTTGGAAACCCCCAAACCCAGATTCATCAGTCGAACTGCTAAACAGTGAAGCATTCCAGAGAGCACATTTTCACAGTTCCAGTCCAGTGGCAGCATGTTTCAAACCACTCCAGCCAAAACCTGCCATTGCCCACAGTGATCTTTGGCTTCTATACAGCTGCTCAGCCTAGGAAACCCATTTCATTAAGCTCCTCACACACAGTTCTTGTGCTAATGTTACTTCCAGACGAGGTTTGAAACTCGGTAGTGACTGATGCAACAGAAGATACCCACAACAGTCTTCAGCACTCAACAGCCCTGCTCTGTGAGTTTGGGTTGTCTACAGCTATGCGGATGAGCTGTCACTGTTCCTAGACACTTCCTTTTCACAATACTAGCACCGACCATTTCTAGGGGCACAACCAACAGGGCAGAAATTTCACAAACTAAAAGCTGCCATTCTATGACCGTGACACATTTAAAGTCACTGAGCACTTTAGTATGGTAGTCATTCCACTACCAGAGCTCAGTAATTCATAGTGTCCACATACATTTGGCCATGTAGTGTACAGTGCATTTTTACAGTGTACAAAAATTTTGATAGTGTAACTGAAACCGTTAAAAATAATTAAAGCACTAAAATGGCCTGGGAGCATTTCATGAAGATTGTATCTAGGTCTATGAATATGCACAGTTATGCAAATGCCTTTCAACCCACACAATGACATTATTTATGTGAATATTCTGTAGCTAAGTCATCATTAAAAACATAGTTGTCCTCTAATTAACATATTTGTATTGTATTGGCATATGACAGGGTCAAGCCTATGTAATGTTTAACAATGTCAAAAGATGCGCTTATACATATTGCTCCACCAGTCACTTTATCCAGATGTGAAAGTCTGGAAAATGTGGATTGGTGCTGCGGTTACAAATGTGATCCAAATACATACCCTAATAAGTGAATTCAGTTTAAAATGCCCCCATTACTGGCTCTGACGTTCAGTCAACCACACACAGCATGTATAATCCCCATAGAAAAGCACTAGAATGGGATGCACTACAGCAGCATTTGTCAAACATCTTTGTCCTGAGGCCCAGTCATGTCAGGCCTTGGGGCTACAAGGACCTGCATAGACCTATAATAATAATAATAATAATAAAAATTATTATTATTATTATTATTATTATTTATTTATTTATTTATATTATTATTATTATTATTGTTATTATTATTATTATTATTATTATTATTATTATTATTATGGGCCTATGCCTATATAAGAACCAAGAAACCTAGGTTATACTTTTTACTTTTTGAGTATAATGATTTTTTAACTATACTTTTGAAGATAAAGCACTGCCAAACAGTGCCCCAATAACATACATACACTTTTATGATAAACATATAGGCCTTCCAGAGACATAGTACCTGAAACTGAGAAAACCTAGAGAAAGGGAGCTTCCACCTGAGAGCACCAAACGTTTCTGTAAGGTGTTGACCGATCTGACTGCTGAATTCTGACTGCTGCAGAAGCAAGGCTTCGCCCAGCAGCACATAGTTTGAGAAACCAGGCACAAGAGCACCTGCACATAAGCCTGTCATCATGCCCAATGCCAGCTGTCGGCTAGATGGGTGTTAAGATCCACGCATTGGGCTGTGAGGCAATGAAACTGTGTTCTCTCGAGAAACTGTGTTCACTCCATCCAGAACCACTGGGATGAGATGGAGTGGCATTTGTAATCCAGAATTAATCACCCAAAATCAGTACCTGATCTCAGTAATGTTGTTGTATCTTATTGCAATCAAATCCTTACAAGGATCAAGTGTAAAGCCTCTGAAGAGCAAAGGTTGCTACTGCACCAAAGGGTAGACAAACTATCTATTAATAACCTTGATTTAAGAAGAAGCTTTGGATGAGTGGGTGTCTGCAAGCCTTTGGAGATACAGAGTACAAGTATATATACTTGTAACAAGCCATTCAAGAGGTGCTAATAATTTAAAAATCTCACAATGTCATCAAGCACACCTCTAGAAATCTTTGTTATAAAATTATTTGTTTATTATAAGATGATTCAAACTGTTTTGTAGACTTTTTACCTGTTTAAGTCCTTTTATCTTGAAACAAACAAAATTAGCTGCTGAAGGCCAATTAAACAAACTGAAAAACTTAAATGAAGTAAAAACATCTAGAAACAATAGAATAATCTTATATTGTTCTGATAATAATAAAAATTGATATATTAATGAGATTTCGGTGATTTCACCTGCCAAGACAACACTTTTTGCGTGGGGGAACTGCACCTTTTGTAACATAATTCTACAAGTTCTTGAGAAGGGACACAGTTATAACTGGATCTTCCACTCTGTCAGTAAAATGAGAAGTCACTGAGCGCAGTGTTCACAAATTCACAGCCTAGCAGACGAGGCCAGAATCGGACAGTGTCCATTTTCCCTGCAGCGTTTTGGCGAAGGGAAAAAGGAATCAGAGTGTATACCCTCCTCCTGTGCCTTCCCCAGGCATTCCATCACACCTCGGCCTCCTCGTACTCAGCAGCAGAACCAATCACTGAGCAAATGTTTGTTTTATGTTAATGGCAGCCAGATGCTCTAGTCCGGCACCTTTTGAAACAATCACACATCTCATTTGCTGGGTAATATGAGGTAAAAGTGAACGCTAAAGAGAACTGGTGCTGTTGTCAGAAGTCCAAGCTTGTATGTGCATCTGATCTTCTCATATTGGTGAACATGGAGGGCAAAGTGACATCACGGCAGCACACAGATGTCAGAATTTGATGAATACATTTCTGAACATGGTCCAATGTCAACAACTCCATGACCGTCCTTTTAAAACAGAGCACAGTGCCCTGCCATGTTGCAGTTTTGTAAATCCTTCCAACACCGCAATAATCAGATTTCAGTGATTTTTCAATATGCAAGAGCTTCATTACGAATCTGAAAACCTAGAATCCAGGGCTACTCATCAAGCAAGATTTATGAGAAATGCTTAAACCGGGGTCTGACTTGTGTAGAGCAATCTACAATCACATCAGAGCCAGAATGACAACAGAGCTACTTGTTTTAAAGGCTGTAAATGAATGCTGAGAGCATAGATCAGATTCAGAACAAAAGCGTGAACATATCTTCTTATCTCCAATTGCTCATCAGACAATGAAATATGCCTCTTGGAGCAGAGGTTTCTACTCTGATAGAACTGCACTTCTCTACAGCCTCTGCAGAACACAAAAATACTGCAAGGATGACTTCTCCAAATCCTCAAAAGGTTTTAGGTATATCTATAATCAACAATTAAGAGGAAATATAAAAATCAGGTAAAATAACATTCAATCAACCGTATCTTGGCCCCTGAGACCCTTGTAGCATGTCAAAATGACATGGCAGCAGGTTCTTTTCAGGGCCGGTAAGAAGACTGCTTGTGCACCGCTCTGCCCTGATGTTACCCCTTGCCCCGAGAGATACAATGAAGCATCCTTGCGCTCAATTTCTTGCTCAGCATCCAACACATACTGTGCACAAGAGTTTTCCATGGTATGGCAGCTAGGTCAGGGGAATAAAGACAAAGCATTAGCCTCCTGACTCAAGGCTATTGCAATGATTCAGTGAAAGGTCAGCAATTAGTACCCTGCTACAACATCTACTGATGAACATTTAGCTTCAGCTAAAAGAAAACAAAACATTCTTTTTAAGAAGAGGAATTATGCTTAGCACAACACTGGGACTAATTAAGGGAATTCTATACGGCCAAAATATTAGTAGTAGGCCTGAGCCTGTCACAGAAGCCTCTTATCAGATAACCATGGTAAACAGTTTTCTTATAGCTTTTTTACTCATTTTTATATTCTTCTTCATTTTTTCGTCAGGTCATTTTTAGTGGGTTCCTAACATGACAGTAAACATAGGAGCAAATAAAGTGACAGTGAGTGGGTTAAGCTTAATCTCGTCCACATAAAACAACCCAAATGCACAGTTCAGCGAAAGTGTACTATCACAAAGATTACTCTCCAGTGTAGTGGTCTCTGTAGGCACTCAGAAATGACCTGTAAATGATTTTTTTTATTTACGTTATTTGAAAACAACAGATGTTCTTTGCATGCCCTTTGAAGCTCTGGATGGAAGGAAACCATTACACTTAAGAATGCTTTACCTTCTCCCATAAAATGGCCATTTTTGATTTGTTACAACATATTTTCCCTATGTTCTTATTCTTTATCGTGTGAGAAATTTCTTTAAGCAAATTCTATCAACACTGGAGCCGTTTATTTAGCATAAAGAAATCTGCCTCAGTTTCATTAGGGCTTGTTCTTTCTAACAGTACCACGGATGTCAGTATGATTATACAGTCATATTTGTTGACAGGGGTTGGGGGTTGGGGAGGTTACTGATTAGTACTCACTATCACCTTTAATATTTCTCTCTGTGACCTGCAAAATCTAAAGAATTTCATACCCAGATTCATAGTGAGTTGATAATGCATCCTCTTAATACAGTTTATTTATTTAAGAAACACAAAAGGACAGTGACACTTCATATTGACATATATTACTGGAAAACAAAAAAATAAATGTGTTTATCAAACGTTTTTGCCTTCACTGATGCAACAGCAAAGCTTTGTGGAGCAGTGTAGGTTCGTGAACATGAGCATGCTCACATGCACCACCTACCAGCACCTGGGTACCGGCAAGCTGAGGGTGCTCGTGCCCGCAGTGCTGGAAGCCATCTGCATGTTGGGCTTTTCTGCCAGTGCCAGGACCATTGGGGTCCAGATGAGCACTGCGTTCAAAGCCAAACTGTCACTGATCAATGTGAGCCTCCTCAACGTCATGCTGATCAACGGGCTGCTCTTGGCCTTGCCGTTCAAGGCTGCTGCTTACTCATGCACCGGCTGGGTACTGGGCTTGTTGGGTAGCATTCACTGGGGAGAAATGAAATTTACCAATCTTTCCAAAGTGATGGAGACAAAATAGGCCTCAAAAAAAAAGCAGTGGGGACACCATCCTGCCATCCCCAGAGTAAATGACGGCAATAAACAGAATTAGACCTGACTGTACTGAGTAGTGGTATCAATTGCATTGGATCTACTTGTTACAGTGCTTTAAGTGAGATTTTTAAAACAATTGCCAGGGCAAGGTTAGTTATTGCCCCGCTTTGTATACTTGTAGCATTAACAGCATACTGTGCTATCACTTTCTACCACATTTGTAACTATCACTGTTAAGTTAATCAGGGTCTTTATAAAGACGAGCTTCAAAGGCCTTATGTTTTGTCCCAGAACAATAAGCACGCAGTCTCAAGTTACACAAAGGCTGAGCTTTTCGTGAAACTTGACATTAAGGAGCCTTTGAGAGCAAAAAGAATACATGGTAAGGGCACAGACCATTACAAAGGTATCTGTGCTCTGTATGTAAACCTGACAAGATGTATTTGTTCCCTCGAGAGCCAGAAGCACCAAATATATCTGTATGCATTACACAAGGTCTATAGGGATGTGTCAGCCTTAAGGAGGTCAATGGCTAGAGCTGAGCACAAAATGTTATGGATAAGAAACGGAAATTAGTATTCCATACATGGGTCTGCAGACTCTCACTGTGGAAATCTTTTTCAAGGCTGCCTGCGCGTCCCATCCTATATTCATCCAGCCACAATCAAAACACTGTAAAGTCAGGGCAAATAACACGACCACTAACGCTCTCAGATATTACAAACATTTCATGCTTCATTGATATTTTCATGAAGGGGCTGCAATATTCCTGATTCATGAATTACAGTAACAGAACACCATTAAACGCCAATACAAATTAGCTGGGCCAGTGTGCACATGAACCACATGATGACAAAGGCCTTTATCTACCATCGCATGCATGCTGATGAATAACTGTAAAAGCTGTTCAGGTCATATTGTACATCATAGGCACTAATAAATGAATTAAATTCTACATTCTTCTCTCTCTCCTTCTCTCATTGAAACACCTTCCTCCTTTTTTACCTTACAGTACCACTAGAGCTCCAGTGCTCTACGGGTGGGATGGCCTGAGGCAAATCACAGCTTCTCCAGGTAAAGCTTTCCACAACTGGAATAATCCATTTTGAAAGGACAACACACTACATTGCGAATTGCATCCTGTCCAGTAAATAAGCTCAGATTGTAATAAGGTCTGGACAAAACTCGTAAAAATATAAAGGTTCCTAAATGGCTCTCGACTCAGAGGTTCAGTTCTGAAACATTTTTATATTGAGACAGAACATTATGTGGAGGTTCTTTGAACTTAAATAGATTATTTAGTCTCACTCTGCTGATTTAGTTTTTTTGCCCAATTTCCTGCCCAATACCACCTACCAGCTTGGACTCACCCTCACAAAAATGATTCTTTAAAGTACAGTTCATGGAAAGGTTCTTCAGGAAACTAAAAATGGTCCTTCTGTTGCATTTAACTTAGTTCTTAAGGGTCTCAACCAGAGCAGCTTGTGTGTAAACTTTTATGCCAGGACTAACTGAAAGCAGATTTCTGTCCAAAAAAGACTAAATCTGACACCCATCTATGCATTCAGGCTAAATTATGTATGCACATTTGGCTATTACATTCTTAAAAGGTGCCAAAAACATTATTTAAAGCGGACCATTTTATTCTCCCCAATGAATCTTGCACTGAATGGTATAGGTGACTATTTTTGGTAAATGAGATGTGTGAGTATCTCTTTAGTTTAAAGGCCCTCCATATCATTACTAATTACTAACTATCAAAATTTTTCTCCTAAAACCATACATCCAAACCAAGAACCATTTTTAGAAAGACTGAGTGACATATAAACAGTATTAACACTAATACGGAAAGAGTTAAGGCTGTTTCAGATATGGAATGGTGTGTTTCATCACAGAACACATTCCTCTAAGCCTAGTGTGGAGCTCTGTTGTGCCCCTGGTTCTCTCTTGCATGTCTTTCTGGATCTCTCCTGTGGCTGTGCTGTGTGTAGCCCTGTGGATCGGCTCGGTGCCGTAGCGCCCCTGCCCAGGCAAGTAGATGGGTTCTGCCATCTTTGCGCTCCTCTGAGAGAGGATAAAGGGATAAAGAGCTTCTGCTCTGGGACTGATTACTTACAGCCGCCTTGTAAAACCCAATATAAATATACTGCTATCACAACTGCTTTCCTTGCTTTGTTGTAGCGTGTGTGTGTGCGTGTGTGTGTGTGTGTGTGTGTGTGTTGTGTGCAATGTCTAACTAGGAATGACAGAGAAATGTATGCATTGATCCATATACTGAACGCCATCATACATCATATAGGCTAATAGAAACTAATATTTCATTTCTGGAGTTGTTATAATACACAAAAAATGAGGCCTGAAAAAATATAAGAAACATAAAGACTTCTACATAGACATACTGAAGCTCTACAAAGAGATCTTCAACGTATGATGTCCTTTACAATATAAATCAAAACAGTAGCAGAAAGCTCTGTAGCTTACTGGGTGCTACAGAGAGTTCTGCAGACAGAAAAAATGTGTAAAATTGTGTAAAAGGCTCTGCAACTGGCTGAGGAGTAGGTGAGGATGGCAGTCTGCATTGGCTTGATAGAGTCAGTTGCTGAATGTTCTCCTCTGAGTAGGTTGAGGCTCTCAAAAATGCTATACATATATATATATATATATATAGAGAGAGAGAGAGAGAGAGAGAAAGCAACATCAGCTCAGGGCTGCATATAAAGAAGTATCAACAAAGACAGCCTCCCAAATGAAAATGTAAAATATTCAAATATATTGGAAACCAAAAATACTGCAACCAAACTGGTTGAGAGCTTTCTTGTATCATTACATAATGCTTCCTGTCGAGGTAAAAAAAAATGCTCTAGTTTTGACACATCCAGCTGATGATGATTTGTCACTGCTAGGGAAATGATTAGAACAGCTACATCAGGACACAAAGACATTATGGGCAAATCCCAGGCAGAATAACTGACTCGAGCAATCTGTGTAATAGTCTGCAGTCTGATTTATACCGAACAAGAGTCATAATGTAAAACACTGAATAAATGCATTCAGATATGAATCCATTTATTTTGTGATGCACGTCTCATTACTGTAACTTGATCATTTATCCTACCTTGTGAACTTTACTGCAGCACACAATAACGGCAACAGGCCGATGGTTTGAAGCTTGTAGGTCCAAATTAGTTGGAGTGACAATGTGTTTTAATGAGCCAACTTTTACACATTCTTTATCACTTGTGTAATTTGCACTTGGCTTTATGTCAATAATTAGCCTTTAATAACCCTCTGACACACATTTCCCCAATATATCTAATTCCCCAAGCCCCACATAAACAAAGCAATAGTGATAAATTCTCCTGGAAAAGTGCGCCAAACCTTTAAACGACCCCCGAAAAGCTCTTTCACCTCTCTGAACACTGAATGATGCTTGTTATTTACAAGCACACTCCAAATTCCAAATAAACCCTTCAAAAAACAACCCCCTAGGTAAGTATCAGGCCAGGTTTTGATAAACTGATAAAAGTAGCCCAGGGTTGAGGGGTAGATGTGTGTGTGTGTGTGTGTGTGTGTGTGTGTGTGTGTGTGTGTGTGTGTGTGTGTGTGTGTGGCTGAGGGGGTTCTGTAGCCTTCAGCATGCTGAAGTCAGTCTTCACTAATCTGTCCTGAATGGCCAAACACACACTGAGGCCAAAAGGCAAATACCAGCGAAGGAATATTGACGGACAGTGTCATCCATATTCCCGCTCAGTTTCCCGAGCTCACTCAGGGCAATCGACTGTTTCTTTGGGGCCTGCCATTACACTCCGATTCCTGTATCCTTGAAGGGGCCCGGTTCAGACGCAGCAAGAGAAACCCTTACAAATTACTGCCATCTTCAGGTGCAAGTGGAAACCAAGCACATCCAGGTAAAGAGAGAGCCAAGCTCCACTCTGGGCTTTCTTACCATAAATGTGACTGAAGTAAAGGGATGTGATGAAAATGACATTGTTTTTTGTCTGACAGTCCCATCAGTATGCAATAATAACAACAACAGTCATAATGCACTTGAAAACATGCAGGTTTCCATCACTAAGCCTTAATAACATGTTATTGTTCCCAGTTGATTGAGCAGCTAATATGTTTACTATGTTTACTGCACTGTAGTAACTGGAATAAAGTCTTGCAATTGAAATCTGATGCTGGACTGTGGTGCTTTGCATGTTGACAGTGCCACATCAGTGATGGGCTTCCTGCTGCCCTACCTGTCCATAACGAGCAAGGAGGCGGATGACGGTGTCACGAGCCATGTGCACGTGGGAGGGGGGTATTTCTGCTCAACACCTGGCTGGACGGGTCGAAGGGGAGGCGGAGGCACTGAATACTGAAGAGGAGTATGAGTATATCTGAATTGTGATGAGGGTCCTGTCCCGTTCGCTTTGCTTCAGAAACGTCAGTGGCGCACGAGTTGTGCAACAATGCGACCATGCAAATAACACGCTGGATATGAGTGCGCACTGCTGGGACACCCCCATACACACACACACACCCACACACACACGAAAGGCACGAGCATGTCACATACCTCGGTGTCGTAGATCTTGGTGATGAGGGAGAAGGCGTAGCGGCCGGACTCTCGGATGTGGCGGATGGCGAGCTGCACGGCCGGCTCGATGCCCTGGCTGATGCTACTCATGAGGGCAGACTCGTTCATGGGCATCAGAACCATGATGGGCACGTCCGTGGCTGACCACGCTGCGTCCACTCCGTGGCCGGAGTAGTCGTTGCACACCTTGGCCGTGGCCACGGACGCCAGGAGCAGGCAGCTGGAGGCGAGGAGCAGGGACGGAGCCATGCCGGGGGAGGGAGGGGGAGAGGGGGGGTGAGCTCGAGAGCTGCGCCGGGCTCAGCGCGCGGACATTGCGGTGGTCTAAGAGAAACAGACGCGTTTGAGGAGATGCGTGTGGGCGCGCGCTAGTGGCGATGGAGAGGGCACGGACGCTGTAATTCCACGAGAGGATGGAGAGAACGACGAGGAGGACGAGGAGGAGGAGAGAGAGAGGAAAGGAGTATAGGAGAGGAGGGGAAGGGATGGAGGGGAAGGGGGGGTCTCTCAGTTGGCGTGGCTTCCCCCTAAGCGTGCCACGCCGGTGCTCCTCTGGTCCTGTGTGTGTGTGTGTGTGTACGTGTGTGTGTGTGTATGTGTGTGTGTGTGTTTTTCCGAAGACGCAGAGCGCGAGAGTCTCCCCGAGCTGTGCTGAAGGAAGGATGCGAAGGTCCAGTCCGGAATTCCCTCTCGCACAGGGTCTGGGAGCGCGTGTAACAGGCAGAAGGAGAGAAAAAACAAAAAGAAGAAGTCGTGCCCTGGAGTCCCGGAGCAAAATTCCGTGTAAAAAATTAGAACTAATAAAATAGAGTAAAGACAAGGAGCAGAGGAGAGCGGCCTGCACGAGCCGCTGCTGCTGCTGCTGCTGCTGCGGAGAGCGCGCGCCTGAGTGAGAGACTCAGAAAAACACGAAAGGAGGAGGGGGAGAGAGTGAGAGAGAGAGAGAGAGAGAGAGAGAGAGAGGTAATGACTGACAGAGAGGGGAGAGAGAGAGGGAGACAGAGAGTGAGAGAGAGAAAGAGGTACAGACTGACAGGGGATAGAGGAGGGGGCAAAGAGAGAGAGTATGAGAGAGAGAGGGACAGAAAGAAAGGTAGAGCGATACTGACTGACTGAGTGAGAGAGAGATACAGACTGACTGACTGAGAGGGAGGGAGAGGGGGAGAGGGAGGGAGAGAGAAAGAGACAGGGGGAGAGAGATACGGACTGACTGACTAACTGAGAGGGAAAGGGGGAGAGGGAGGGAGAGATAGGGGGAGAGAGAGCGAAAGAGAGAGAAAGAGAGATACTGACAGAGTAAAAGAGGGAAAAAGAAGGAGAGAGGGAGAGAGAGACACTGACAGACAGAGAGAGGGAGAGGGAGGGACAGTGAGAGTGAGAGAGGGACAGAGAGAGTGGGAGAGGGAGAGAGAGTTTGGGATACTGACTGACTGGGTGAGAGGGCGAGAGAGAGAGGGAGAGAGGGAAAGAGAAGAGAGGGAGAGACAGGGAGAGAAAGGGAAAGAGAAGAGAGGGAGATACAGAGAGGGCAAAGAGAGAGAGGGAGAGAGAAAAGACGAGAGAGATGGAGAGAGTGAGAGAGAGGAAGAGAGAGGGAGAGAGAGAAAAAGGGAGAGAGTGGGAGAGGGAGACAGTGAGAGAGGAAGAGAGAGAAACAGAGGGGAAGAGAGGTGGGAGAGAGAGGGGAGACAGAGTGAGTGTGAGAGAGAGAGAAACAGAGAGTGAGGGAGGGAGAGGGAGAAAGGGAGAGAGAGGGGAGAGAGAGTGAGTGTGTGAGAGAGAGAGAGGGAGAGAGACAGCGAGGGAGAGGGAGAGAGTGAGAAAGAGAGTGCGCAAGCAGAAGAGAGAGCAAACAAGAAAACGCACATGTGGGTAAGTTGCTGCTGTTTATTGATGTTTATTGCATATACCGTATTTAACATATTTGAATTTGGCTGTAATATGACTCTCTAAATAATATAAAATGCTAGATATTAAATAAATGTCAAGATCATTTCAAGTGGTTCACAGGCATGTAGTTTTAGCTAGTTTGTCTCATGACAGATCAAGTGCAGTCTGCTTTTAAATCACCGTCCATTTTGATCCCATGTCCTGACTGGCTGAGCTAGCAAGGTCGGCCTAATGATGGGCTGCCCCTGTGACTGGAGCCCATTTTGCAAATATAACAGAAAAACAGGATTTTCTGGTTCTTTTAAAAGGCAGCTCTTCCTGTTTCCATGATCCTCCTGCAGGGATAAACCAGGGTCCTGCGGGGCCCCGGTGCACAAGAATCTTAGAACATAAAATTACCCTGTTAATTACCTTCATTCATTCATTTTCTGTAACCACTTAATCCTTAATAAGGTCGCGGGTACCTGGAGCCTATCCCGGGTGTACAGGCGCAAGGCAGGGACTCACCCTGGGCGGGGTGCCGGCCCTCTGCAGGACAAAAGCACCCTGTTAATTCACAATAATTTCCTGCATCAGCTTTGCTGTAATTAATATTTATACATATACTGTAATGAGTTTCAGCATAACATGTTGTACTGTGTTTCATGAATGCAAATCAGCAATACTCCCATCAAATTTTGGTTTAAATATTGATATTGTCTTGTGCCTGCACGGTAACCATTTGTGATTTTGTGCAAGATATGAATTAAACTTACAAAAGGACTGGTAAGCACTGCTATCCCAAATATCTAATTTAAGAGGCAACAACAAAAAATCTCATGAATCAATAATAATGCAAAACTTGAGAGGTCCGAGTACAGATACATTTCTTCATTTATTTCATGTATTTATGGACTGTTGCAAGTATTTGGACCACCTCAAGCCTTGCGGTCTGAGGCCCCCAGGGGCCCACATTGGTCAAAGCACCTCTGAGCTCTGGCCCCAGTGCCCCAATCAGTAATCCATCCCTGATCCTGTGTTTATGCTTAGTTTTGGGATATTATTTCTTATATCTTATTATTTATTATTTTTCACCAATTGATTAATTTCCCTCATTATTCAATTTAAAACCTTTCATTTTTGCAATTTTTCAGAATCTTTTTTAATGCGCCACTACCATTTTGCATTTAGCGAGTGTAAGCTGTGGTCGCAAGAAGAACAGGCGACAGAGGCCCAGCACTGGGCAGAGCTTATAGGTGAAAAGAAAGAAATCTTCCTACCCATGAAACACACACACACCCACACACACACACCTACACACTTGTCTGACATGTCTCTGTTTAATAGAGATTAATAGGACAGCCCAAGGATATCCTTCAGTGCGCCTCTGACAATGCATTCCTGCTGGATGCAGATGGAATTTTGAATGTCAAATATTCAAAACAGCGTGAATGAAAAAATAAAACCTTAAACAAATGGCCATGTCTCGCAACCCTCTGTCTGGTCATTTAATAAGGGAATCGTGTCACAAAATGGTGACATGTTTTCTATGAATGATAATCCCATTTGATCCTGCAGAAATATTTGTTCAGGCACAAAATTTACAGCATGTTATTTGTAAAAGAGGAAGCTCCTTTTAAAAGGTTTGAGGATACCAGAGGCAAACATTCTTAGCATGCTCAGGAGATCCTTAGCATTCCTAGTGATCTGAATCACCGCTCCAGTATAGCGATGCTATTTAAAATGTCCTGGAAGCCGCAATAGGAGTTATGCCAGTGGCACGGTGATAAATTGCCTCAGATCCATAACGGCAAGGTCACTGGTTCAACCCTCCTGAGGATACATAAAAGAAATAAGATTAAAAGACAAAGGGCTGCAAGTTTTAATGTCTCAGGCTGTCCATTTACCGCACCCTTCAATAAGGCCAACTAGTAGTGGAAAGATTAAATGACATAAAAGTTCACACTTTAAGGTTTAGTAGGGAACATTTAGCACCAAATCCATTTACTTTTTCTTGGCAGAACTTCACTAAAGAGGGATTTTTTTAGATTCTTCTGAAATTAGTTTGTTTTAGTGTGCTGTTTTTAAAAGTTTGCCAGTATCACCCGCTGTGGCAAACCAAAGCCTATTTATGTTTAGTTTTATGGACAAATGTCATGGGGGCTTCTGAAGGACAAGGCCATGAAATAGTCCAATTCCACATATTGGTACATATACACTACATGCAAGCTACCAACCCTGCTCATTGAATTAACATCACAAGATCAGCAAGCTTACAAAACTACCCCACACAAACCCTGTGTGACAGTTAAAAGGTTTTGGCAGTAGTAGTCAACAGTTTTGAGCAGCGAGTTCTGTTTTATAATAGTGTTGAAATAGAGTAAATATAGTACCAGCCTTTTTTTTAATGTGAAGCATCATGATCTCTGCACCTGCCTTATATTTTATGAGCTCCACTTACCATTCAAGTGCACTTTGTAGTTTATAGTAGTAGCCTGTAGTCCATCTCTTTCTCTGCATCATTTATTAGCCCCCTTTACCCCGTTTATCAATGGCCGAGACCCCCACCGGACCAACAGTAAACAGGTATAATTTAGAGGGTGAATCATTCTCAGCACAGCAGTGACACTGACTTTGTAGTGGAATGTCAGTGTGTTTGTGTGTGTGTTTGTGGGGGGGAGTCGATCACACACAGCAGAAACTGACCACTGATAAAGGGCTACAGGACAAACTATGAAACTTTGCATCTGCGCCACTGAACCAACAAGATGGGCATGTGTGGTTAAGTGGACAGTGAATTAACTCCAGCAGGACTGCTGCGTATGACACACCGTGCAGCATACACACTGCCATATCACTACCATATCAAGGGATCATTCTTAACACAGATCAATCTCAGTGGTGGCATGTCTCTGTGTGTGTGTGTGTGTGTGTGTGTGCTACACACTGAATCACACACAGCAGTTCATCTGTGTATGCAGCATTTTCTCTACTTAACAACTTCATAACTCAGTGCACCTAGTGGCCTCCATAAAAAAATAAAGATGCCAACAAATGGAACATGTGGTTCTTTAAAGAACCAGTTTTGTGTGCGATGAATGTATGTAGAAAGACGTCTAATCCCTTATGATCTCAGCCTTATTGCATCTAAGGCATGTTACTCAGAACCAACATTAACCATAGTGCAAATGGGCGAAGTTTTCTTCAAGGCATAGAAGTGTGTAATAAAGGTTTAGGCAAGCTAGTCCACATAAAGTAAAGCTTCTTTATCAAAGGAAGCTTTTAGGAACCTTTTTTTTTGTAAATAAAGGTAAGTGTGGTGTAAATTCACAAAGCACTCAGCCACTTTTTCGCCATTTTAACTATCTGATTGTGTGTGATTAGAACCATCTGTTTTCCCAGCGATGACAGCAGCTAACTATCCAGGCTGAGCAAGACTCAGTTGTACACTTCATAACACAGCCTTGGTGTGTAGTTTGGGGATTAGATCATATTAACAAAGTGTCTCTTTATAGGTTTATTAGGCCTCTGTTCAACAGCACACATAATTTTATTCAACTACCATGCATACAGAGACATGAACGAGGCTTCCAGAATGTGAATGTTAGCTTACGGACAAAGGGCAGTGCTTGCAAAAGATTTCCTTTACCGGTCTTGGTGCGGGATCAGTACAGGCAAAACACACCATGATGATAAAGAAAGTGAAATTTTATGAGAACAAACAAACACAGTGTGAGAAATGCAAATTTTTAGCAGTCAGACAGGCCACCAGACAGTCAATATACACTCAAGGCTCGGAGGAGAATATGAGGCACACTATGACCTGAAGAAGTACATTTGTAGTGGCTTTGTTACCACACAGCACTGTGGAGTGTATCTTATGTGCAGCAAGACAGCATCACGCCTGTTTACTTCAGACATACTTGTGATTTATGATGGGTGTTCAGAGCATTCTCTAGAATAATTGGCTTCCGAATCAGAGGTTGCTGACTTCACAGTTCAATTCATACCAACCATTTATGAGTGATCCTTATGGCAGCTATAGCACTTTCTGTGCTATAAAGAAAGTTTAATGAGCAAAGAGCCTGAGTACACTCCAGTCAGATCCCAAAATCCATAGTCTCCTCCACAGAGATTAAAAGTCAAAGTAAAAATGTGCATAGTATGTAGATATTGTACATAGTATGTAGAGTTATTAATGTTTTTTTTTCTGAAATGCAAATGATACTAACTGACCTTTTCCATTTTTTGTGTTTTTACTGTTAACTCATATAATCCTATGCAACTCAATATTGAGAATGGAAAACTAAAATACTTTGCCTGCTTGTGTATTCAAACCCCATATTATAAATCAGCTGGAGCTACATTTCGCTGCAGTAACAGTTTCAAGTCCGATGAGGTAAATATATCCGTATTTGCACACAGTTCCAAAGAGCACAGAGAGCTCAATCACCATAACTGAGACAAATGCTATCAGGTAGTTAAGAAACTGATTAATTTGTGTCTATTGTATAAAATGCATGTATAACATGTCCATTGTTTAAAAAAAATATATGTATTTAACACGTTTTTTTAATCTATCTAGAACGGGCATTGACATTGGTCACCGGGTAGCTAATCACATGCCGGCGTGATGCATCCATGCTGCAAATTCTCATTTCAGTCAGACACATGGTCAGTGAATCGAGTGAAATCACTCTACTTCAAGTAAACAATATGGTCTAATCTGTTCCTCCAGTCTTGTTACACTGCACTTGCTTTTTGATCATTACAAATGGAACAAAGTGATCATCTTAAAATACAAGATGTACTGGGTATAAGATACACTGTGTCTCTAGTGTCAAAATTATAAATGGATAAGCAAGAGGAAATAAGATTCCCTCTTTTCTGTCTCAGTCTTGACTCTGTCCCTCTCATTTAGAGTCAGTCTTGACTAGTCTTGGTTTCGATTTTCATTCTCATTGGCTTATCACCCTATATTCACCATGACGTTCAAGCTAATTTGTGACAAAATACAAAAATAAGCTGCTATCTAGACCCTCTTTGTTTTTTACTAATGAACAGAGAAAGCCTGTGTTTTCAATTCAGTGATGTAAACTTTGATATCATTTTTAACACAGATACCCATATATAGTCAGGATTTAAGATTCTTTGTCACATACACAGGTATACACATACAAGGCAAAGTGAAATGTGCCCATGAGACATAAAGTAAATGAAAGAGAATTTTGACAAAGCTAAAACTAAGGCAATAAAATGTATATAAAAAATTATAAATCAACATCCAGCACAAGATCCAAACAGTGTGCATATGTAATAGAATGGAATATCTAGGTACTGTAAAAACGAGCCCAGTCTCACGAGTTTTCGTGCAGCCAACACGAAATACAATTTAATCAAAATACGTGCTCCGATCACGATTAGAGGCTTTTTCTCGTGCTAGGCTTCTCTACTTCTCTATTTTGTGATGGCTGCACGAAAACTTGTGAGATCGGGTTGTACTGTAAATAGAGCTATGTGACAGACAGAGGATGAGATACAGTGAGGTGGAGAGTTCAGTTTGCCATAATGAACAGTTAATGTTGTGGTGTCATGTCCTGGTTAAGAGTCTTATGTCCTGAACATAGAAGCACGTCCTGAGCCTCTTTGTTCTGCCCATAATACTCCTGAAGCATCCACCGGATTTCAGCAGTTCAAATAAACAGTTACTGGGGTGAGTCTCTGAAGATCCTAGTTGCTCTTGTCCTGCAGAGACAGTTGATTTGATCTGGTACAGCATTCCCTCTCCTGAATCACTCTCTGTAGTCCCTTAAAGTCCTGTACTCAGCTGTTCCCAAACCAGGTGGTGATGTTCTGAGTCACGACACTTTCTACAGCACCAGAGTAAAAATTCGCTTGGATCACTGGAGAGACCTGAAACTTCCTCAGCTGTCTCAGTTCAGTCCATAGCAAATCTTTGGTGATGTGAACACCTAGATACTAGAAACTGCTCACCCTCTCCACTGCAGTGCCTTTGATGTTGAGGGGGTGTAGAACCGCATATGTCTCCTACTGAAGTCCATCAACATCTTATTGGTTTTGCCGACATTCAGTTGGAGGCAGTTCTCCTGTCACCACAATGTCAGGTTCTCCTGACACTACCATGTCATCAGCAAATCTGATGATGGCGCTGGAGCTACGAATGGCCCCACAGTCCTGGGTTTAGAGGGCATAGAGCAGAGGGCTGAGTATACAGCCTTGTGGAGCTCCTATATTGAGTGCGATGGCGCTAGATACAAAAATCACCAACTCTCATCACAATACGTCATCCAAAGGAAAATTCAAAAATAAGGGTAAAGAAAGCGTTGAAGCCCTTTTAAAGAAGGCATTTATGAAACACACATTTTCTTAAACATATCTCCCTCTACATTTAGCCATGATTCTTTCTCTATTGTGTCTTAGATTATTTAAAGATTAAAGATTAAATTGTAGTGCAGACACGAAAGTGGTCTGTGGTAAGTAGGTCACCAGTAAAAGCGTCTTAAGAATGATACGCTCCAGTGCAGTGGCCTTCCATTTACTTCATTTCACTCTTAGTGTGTAATCATGCTAGATTTTGCTAATCCAAGATTTTTACCCCAAAACAGAGATTATCATTTCCTTCAATGAGGATTTCTGCTGGCCATGTGACAACTACTGTATGTTCAGCCAAAATAAATGCCAATATCTAGCAAAATATAAGCAAAGATACATATAATATATAGCGAGTTTTCTGTACAGTATCTGTAAGAAAGTCTCTCAGAAAAATGCAGCTGTGCATGTACAATCCAACACTGTTTTTAAGTATGTCACCAGGTGTGGAAGCACTGATCAGACGTATCAGGCAATATACTGTAATATTGTGACATTCTGGTACACTGAGTTCAGTAAGAAATGTGATGTACAGTACCATGGATGAAAAAATCCTATGTTTTTATACTGGATCCCAATTATGACTTCTTTTTATTCCAACATTTACACTGTGTGGACTGACAGAACACATGAAATACACTTGCACATTTCCAGTAGGTTTCTATGAGTCACAACAGAAATAACATTGACTGCTCCTTAATGGGCCAAAGTGGCATTTTAACTGATTAATGAAAAATCTGTTTCCTTTTTGAATACATAGATCTTAAATCTACATCAAAAGTTGAGATTAATTTATATCAATAAATTACAACAAGGATTGGCAAAAATAAACAGCGACTGTGTTAAGAGCAACAATACGCCAATTCTGATGCCCCCCTACAGTACATGTGGAACCTCACAATGTGAGATATTATGAACATTACTGGCCCTACACATTTGCTTGCATGCTGAATGTTTTTTAGATGTATCTCTGCTTGAGTGAAAAATACAGTCCCCTCTGACCTGCTTCCCATCTGACTGTTCACCAATCATGTCTCAATAAGCAGCATGAGCAATATGGTTAAGTGCCTGAGGACGGTCCCAGAAGTGTCCTTCCATCTGTCACATCCATCACCTGCTCAGCTGAGCACCAGCGGCAGAAAACCTGCAGTGTATTCTGAGGAACGCTACAGAGTAGAAGAATTTGGTCTGAAACAAAGCACGATGCAAACACAGTGGAAGTAAACACGTTTCCACAGTAAGCGCCACCATCTGGATGGGAGACTAGGTTCAGTTTTTTGAGCTGATTTCTTTGAGTTGAGCATTTGATTTATTGATTCATTATTCATACCTCCAACATGAATAATGTACAGTTATTATTTACATTATTTACATTTACATCTGCAATCTTCTACAGAGCAACGTACATGTTCCACCTCAACACTTCCCTTATGTCACAACATCTGTGGTCTTTCGACTATTTTCTTGTTTTGGATCTAAAGTCAACAGGTGTATGAAAAGGTATTTTGTGTAACTCAAATTTTTTTTACAGTGGTGATGATAGAAACCTAAGGATTGTGAACGTACTAGTGAACCAGTGAACGTACATGTGTTTCCTGAGTTTTATATGTAATGCTGACACTGTTGATAGCTCTTTAAAAAATAGAAAAATGTTTGGGTAGTATTTTTAGTATTTTTCATTACAGCACCCTGCATGTACCTATTGGCCATAAGTGCATTTAAAAAACAATAAACCCCCGCTTTTTGCGTTCCAAGAGCCCCCGAGTATAGCGAAAACCCGCATTGTTGTGATGTGGTAAAAAAAAATGCTTAAATAAACCTATTTTTATAGTGTAAACCCTAAATATGCCCCAAATATGCTTCCAAAACACTTTAATTTCATTTTAAACTCAGTTTAATGCATTATCCTGAAAGAAAATGTAAAGGTAAAACTATATTCGTACTGTACAGTTTACACTGAACTCCTGCAGTGCTAGAATGTACATACCTTTGTTACCCCTGTATAGACAGTACTGTAATTAATGCACGCACATTTTCTTTGGTATGCGCTGTCGTTTTCTTTGGTGTAAGCAGGTAAATATAGTAATAAATTCGTTAATTTTTTTAGTAATAAAAATACCGTAAAATGTATGGGAAATCACCGATACTTTTTACAGTCCAATAATGTACTGTTCATTGAGCGGCGCATCTTATTCAGGGGATTCAGTATTGTAGTGACCCGCCGGTTAAAGCAGACACTGGACAGTGACTGAGCTCAGCAGTCTTTTTTAATTTTTTTTCTGCAACAGTTGAGTTGCTATAAGGCCACAACTCACGTCACTAAACCTTAAACCAGCTCACCTCTCACTCACCTGCTCCTCTCATCTCCCCGCCTACCCCATCCATCTAGTAGTTCCGCCTTCTCCTGAAGTGTCTTACTCTTTCTCTTGCACTCAGGTGCATAGCCAGAAGGCGCAGGGCATTTGGGCGGCATATTAGAGCTTTTAGGAGACCAAAACGAAAACACGAGAACAGGAGGGCAGCAGCCAATAACTAGAAATGTAGCTGAATTTATATTTGGATTACTATTTAAGTAAAAAATTAGTAAATTATATTTTTCTTAATAATTCAGAACTAAAATGCATAAATAAATATATATTGCCACAAAAAAAGCCAAAAAAAATGCAGATGATATTTGCAGTTTCCGCGTTATTGTGGGGATTTCCGCATACAATTTTCAGTTAGGTTCTCAGAAAAAATCTGCGTTAGACTGAATCCGCGACTGCTGATCCGCGTAAAAGTGGGGAGGTTACTGTACATTTCAGGTCAAAACCTTTTCTCAAAAATCTTTTTACTCAAAATCATAAAACAATGTCTCAGGCATCATGGAGCATATTGATGAACATTGCATGGAACAGCTTCCTATAAGGTCAACAAAAGGTGGATTTCAGAGGCATAAATCTGTTGTTTAGCTAGTGTTAACTCTCTGAGAGAGTCTGCTTGCAGAATTGCCGGCTAAGGATGCACATTAGCATTTTAGTGAATCGCAATGTTTACACATCATTATCTTTTAATTTGATGCCGGTAGTTCATTAAGAAAGTGACTTTTTCCATTTATTCAATATTTTGCACGAAACCATTACCTTCGGAAAACAAACAATGGTTTTGTGGGTCAGCATTAAAGTAGGTTTTGCATATTTGTTAATGTCTTTCTGGCAACATAATTGAATGCTAATGTGTGAGAGGAAATGCTTTTATTAACAGGTCTAATAATAGCTGAAAAATGGACAACTCTTAATTACGGTAACTCACTCTAGTCAAAAGTGCTTTTTTGCTGACCACACTATATTTGGACATTTAGCCATTAGATTTTTTATATGTTTCCTTTATTTGACTTTTTTTTTCAAGCCATCATGACATACATACTCACTGTGTCTCCAACTGAAGTGAGGTTTGCAAAGAAACAAGCTTAAATACTTCTTCAAACTGCATTATTCCATTTTCACAAGGTGACATTTACAGATGCTTCAAAAAGTTTGATTCAGAATGTCATAGTGAAACAGTTTGGCTAATTCATTGCAAAAGAATTAGTTTAAATGAGCCTTCAGTGTGTCATTGCACAGTCTGGGTTTTCCCCCTGTAGGTGTGTGAGCGACCAGTGGTTCCTGTTCATTAGTGCTGGTGCTGTAGGCCTGCCCTGCCTCACACCACCCAGAATAGAAGAAAGACAATAGCTGGACTGTTTTCTACAGAAGTGCTGCCACTCATGAGCTCCACCGGGTGTAAGCACACTCTAAAACATGGTGTCTCTCTCATTAGCATAGGCACATCATGGAGGTGTTGGAGAACTCTGAACTGTTTGGGTTTCCCCTCATTCATAGTCTGTTTACTTTACTGTTATAAATTTCCGTTCACTGGATTTTAACAGGGCCATCATTACCAACACTGAAGAGGATTACTTTTACAGCGGCAGTCAGTGCATGACTCTGCCTCATTACACTGCCAGTGCTTATCGGCAGTAGATGGTGGTACAGTAGGGAGGCAAATGACTAAGCAGTCTAGAAGCAATTAAGCCTTGGATTCAGGCTCCCTAGTGTAACTGAAAAATGGCTTGCCTTCATAATGCAAACAATGTACAGTACAATTACTATTGAGCAAGCCAAGGTAACAACAACCAATTAAAATAGGCTAATATCTTACAGTTTCCTTGTATATTTTTGGCCCATTGTGTGGAATTATGTACCAGAGCACATCAATTCCTTTTATATAACCATTTTCCAACCTCTTTTCATCCCTTAGAACTCAACAGGAAGTTGTGCTACTGTGTTTTTAAGACTGTATGCAAATGACCTTTGTTCTGATTGGTACGCTGTAAGGTTCATTTAAAAAAAACAGGGACAAATCTAATTATCCCAGTCATCGCAAGTCCAAAGCTTCACAGAAACCACATGATTTTTTACAGAACTGGCTTTATATTTGTTGCATCAAAAGGCTGATCGATTAAAACCCCAAGGAAGAGCGGCAAGCATGAGCAGTAGCCATACATGCCTGACATCTCTGCCCAGGGGAACACTTATAAGTATCTGACTTGGCTTGTCAGACTCAGATCCAGTAGTGCTGTAGCTGGCCTGGCTAACCCTGCTTCACTCCACAGACGCTCCACAAGACTGGCCGCTTCTAATGCTTTATATGACATGTCAGAGTGTATCTACTGTTCCTCCACACACATTTATTCAGAGTGGCAGACAGGACCGGGCAATTAACCCTGCATCCAGCCAGGCCCAAAGGACACATCCCACCAACTGACACCCCTGGCACCTCTGCTGTCAAACACTACCAACCTCAGGCTGTGCTACCAAAATTACAGTATGCTGTATACACACACACACACTCTACCAAACAATAAGGAAAAACCCACTGAAACAACTGCAACTCAATGTAAAAAAAAATATTTTATTTACTCTGCAGAAAGTTGGGTCTCATTATATTTCGATGCTTCCCTATAGTTTATGTACAAAAACTCAGCATTAAAGTATCAGATGAAGCTTAGATGTTTACTTAATAGGTGTTTACTTAGATGTAAATGAAAGTGAGCATCTAGAAAGTATCTACATCAGACTATCAAACTGAAGTGCAACTTAATTTTGTATGACAGGATGCTGGTGCCTTACTCTTCTGGGAAGGCCTTACACTAGATGCTGGTCCATGTTATAAAAATTTGATTGCATTCAGCCCCAAGAGCATTAGTGAGGTCATTTACTGGTAGATGCTGGATGAGTTGTTCTGTATCACAAGTGCCACTCCAGCTAATTCCAGAGATATTAGAGAACACCACTTTAGAGAACACAGCTCCACTTCTCCACACAAGCTGGGTAGCTTCATATTCCTCTACCCAGTGTTTGGTCTTGAGCATGCAGACCATAGGCTCATGTTGGGTTTCTCCAAAACATTCTATTGTTTTGGCAAAGGTTTTCTAAGGAGATTAAACAAGCTGTGCACATGAGTGCCAGTGTCAGCAATGAGTGCACCTTAAAGAAGGGGTGCTTGGATACTTTTGATTATGGAGCCCGGTCTCACGAGTTGTCGTGAAGCCATGTCGATATGAAATGTAATCAAAATACATGCCGCGATCACACTTTAGGGCTTTTTTTCATGCTAGGACAACACTTCACTTTTTCGTGCTAGGACAACGCTTAACTACCCCTATGTGTTTTAATGCACACTGCGTAACATCGCCAGGATCAGTGCTAACTGGTGACTGAGGGACAGTAGCAGAGAAATAATGAGTTGGTTCCTTATCGAAATGCCGTGAGACCCTAACCGTAACCCTAACCTTAACCCTAACCTTAACCCTAAACCTAACCCTAACCCTAACAGTCAGCAGTTAGCACTGATACTAGCAGTGTGCTTTAAAATACATAGGGTAGTGAAGTGTTGTCCTAGCGCGAAAAAAAGCCCTCAAGCGTATTTGATTACATTGTATATCGCGATGGCTGCATGAAAAGTCATGAGATCGGGTTGGATTATGGGGAACATGGTTGTATCTGAGCTCACAATGATGCAATCAAGTCAAGCCTCTCATGCACTTCTTAAACTACATCCATTATGTTTGCGGCCCTGTCCAATTATTTGTTTTTGTAAACAAGCATCTTCTTCTAAGGGCAATTTGAACTTCAGTGTTACTGCCCCTAAGCATGGTGCAATTGAAATAGGCAATGCATAGAATCAACAAAGGGAAAGCCGTGAGTAGGCAGCAGAGGAGTGAAAGGCAAGCAGGTAAATAACTTGCAGGCTTTTGCACTCTTCTCAGAGTGCTTGAAAAGCATGTAATTTGGAACATCTTGCAGGGTCAGCCTCATAAGCACGCTCACAGTGAGTGTTACCTTTATCCTCTGTTGTTTGAATGCTAGGGGTTGGGTTGTACAGCCTACTCTTTCAGCATGTTCAAAACAACAACCATGGTCACAGTTAACACTTTTAAACGTCCTCTCCTGCTTTCAGATGACAGTCCTACAACAGCCTTAGATTTCCAACCTCCTCCTCCTCCTCTCCAGCTTTGTATGTTTGTAGGCATGCAAACCACGCGTTGGCAACATTGCCAGGAGATCACAAGCTTAATCTTCAGCAATGCCATAGCAGTCCGTGCCCCGACTGACCCTTGCTTTTTCTTAATAGGTAGGATAGTCCTCCCTCTCCCCCTCACAAGCAGCTGACAGAACTGCCATTTAGCTTTCTCTTCCGAGCACTAACTATACTATAGCCTTTCAAAATACTTCACTAGAAAAACATAAACTAGCAGGGCTCAGTTTAAGAGTTTAAATATATTCCAGTTATTCCAGTCATAATATGCACATGCTTGAGTGTGTTGTGTCCTGCATCCCTGTGGAAGCTTGTTGGTATGACTCAGTGCTCTGAAGCCAGCATGGCACACCCTCATGCACATCTCTTAGAACCACGACATCTTTCCTTGTGCTGATAACAGCCGCTAATGCTAAAGCAATCTGCCACCCGTCCAGAAGAGATGGCCCTCCAGCACGGTGGAGCAGCAGTATTAATTATGGAATGAGTTGGATCCAAGTAGAATGAGCATTTGCTCCTGAAAGGTTAAAAGCCAGTCTATGATTTATACATGCATGCAGTGAGTGAGACAGGACAAGCACAGAGTGCAGGGCTGGCTGTTTAAAATGCCCGTACAGCTCTTCTTATGGAATGGAATAGTGACTAGTGGATCCCACAAGCTAGTGAATCCCACATGCTCTTAATCTGTTTGTCTGGGATGTGCAGTCTAAATACAAATAAGTATAAAATATCATATTGTACATTAAACTCCTGTGTCAATACTTCCATATCTTTGCGTTGAAGGAATAGTTTGGCATAGAATCACAAATTTTCCCATAGCAAATGCAGATATTGAGCCAAGACTTCTCTAAGACAAGGTTGTCTTAGTCATAAGTTACATATTTTGTTCTGCACTGGGCCTTTATGTAACACAGCTCATAAACCAGATAGCAGAAGAATCAAACGTCGACCCAGTATTTCTTATGGATCCAAATATGGCCCGGTAAAAGCATGTAAGGATCAGTTACGCCCTTGGCATTTAAGCTTCATGTAATTTGTACCATGGCCTACGTGAAATCTAACATAAGATATGTTTGTACAGCCTTTGTATTTTGTCTCAAAACTGGGTTTGTTTGGGCTAAGTTGTGGCTGTGCTCCAGCTCATCACCGTAATTACACAGATAAAAGTAATAAGTGAGGGCCAGAACTTTCTAGTTTTCTTTCTTTGAAGTAATGGTAGCTCAAATTACTCGCGCAGACTACATGCCTAAAACATCACACATTTCAAACCATGCCAAGTATTCTCAAATAGACTTGCTTATGTGGTTTCTGGCACCGTATGACATATTATATAGAAAAAATGAACAAAGACAAAAAAAAGACAAAAAGGCTGCTACTACCTTTGTCCATTTATATAGAAAACAGTGCATCATACAGTGATCCTCCTGTTCCTCTTGTTGCATTGAGCATGTATAGGACAAAACAATTTCCCTCGGGATAAATAAAGTTCTTTCTTATCTTATCTTATCTTATCTTAAGCTACATTAAAGCAGCAAATTTTGAAAACCAAAAATACCTTGATTGGTCACTACACACAAGCCTGAGGTCTTAGTGAGAATATAAAGTATAACATATAAAGTAATGCAGAAGGATTGAGAATATACAAGCGATTACGGCACTGATTATGAAATCAAGATCTATGATTGTTTTGACACAAGTGACAACCATTTTTGAACCTGAGATGGAGGCAGAGTTGCAGCATAATATTAGCATGTGATTTGATTAGCAACACTGGCGACAGGTGTGAGTCAGTTCATATGAAATAAAGAATGACTTAATAAGACAAAAGCCAGGCATGGTAAATGAGTTTTTTTGCACAATTGATGAACTTTTCTTTTATACCTGAAACAGAACATATAGTGGATAGGAAACCATTACCAAAAATGTATTCAAGGGAGATGCACTCTTCTTGCTCTCAGTCAAATACACACTCACCTACTCCACTCCACTACCTCACTCACACCACATGGCGGGTTCTTATAGATCTACATCTTCTCTGTGTGCTGCCTCCTCAGCCGATTAAAAGGCTAAGACACGCATCAGGTGACGGGGTCAATCAATAATGATGCTGACTCTTCTCCTTAGGAAGAGGAACCCCCACAGCCTGACATCCTGCCGTGGAGTTCTCAGCTCATTCCACCCCATCCCAGCTCATCACCCTGGTAAACTGCGCTTGCATATAATTCATATGTATCCTGCATGTCATTTCCAAATAAATGACTTTTTCAAGGCAAATGAACCAAGAAATATTAATGTTTTTAAATTAAAAATGAAAAATCTCATTCCATATGCATCCATCAAAAATAATGTTTTACATAATGTATCTTTCTATCATACATACATATATATATATATATATATAT